>JAECUM010029788.1:0-14699 GCA_016617855.1 Megalonaias nervosa
TATATATATATATATCAGTAGAGAATGAGTACCCGAAAAATAAGAACAATTTAAATTGAATCAAAATTAAATTAAATTTTAAATCGTGTTTAGTTGTCACTTTTGGTTATTAGGAAAATGCAATTTTGTACATTTTTCATCTCTTTATTTACTACATTGTATGAGTATCCTATGGGTCATGACCCACGTTCATGTGCTATGATAGATCGAAATGTAGCGGTATTTGGAAAGACTCGCCGATGGAATTAACCAATCACTGAAGCAATGACCATGTAGTATTCATAATTCAGTTTGCGTTTGCAATTAGTTACATTAAATGTGTTTAGAGGTTCGAATTATTGAAAAAATAGTATGTCTGCACGTGTGATAATTGCTGCACATAATTTAGTTTACATATCTACCATAGAATCGGATAATTATAAATTTCCTAAATGATAGCAAACTTCTGCAAAGATATTGAATAAAGAGACTGTAGTTGACCGTCATCAGATGAAATCTTGAAATAAAGCGACATATGCATAGTCACTCCAAAGTTGTTCGTCTTTTCATTGCAAATGTCATTCTGAATAAAGAAGCTATGAAATAAGAACGATTTCGAGAAAACGAACGGATCGTAAGACCAAAGAATGCGTGTGAGTGTGTGTGATTTGGATTTTTAACGTAGCTTCAACAATTTTTCAGTCATATCGCTACGATGTCTGCAGTGTGGCAGTTTATAATGATGTCTAGCACTGGGGCATCATGCCGCAGACATGTAGCATCATGTCCCACCCAGTCACATTATCCTGACACCGGGCCGACCAGTCCTAACACTAACCTCTTAATGCTGAGCGCCAAGCGAGGCAGCTGTTAGTACCATTTTTGTAAGTCTTTGGTATGACTCGGCCGGGGATCGAACCCACGACCTCCCGCATCCGAGGCGGACGCTCTAACCACTAGGCCACCGGAGCGGTCCACCAAAGAATGCACCTTGACAAAAAGGAAATAGATACTGATTTCAGTTAAGAAGCCTTATAAATTGCCGAGCTGTCGTACATCGATGGCAGATAAATATCAACGGCAAAATGATTTTACAAAAATTACCGTATCCACTGAGTTAGCAGTTTTTATTGAAAATGCACTTAGTTGAACCATATGACAAGAATAATCATCAGTCTGCATAATGTTTTGCTTATTCACAGATTGGTATTCTGAATACGAGTTTCGCTTGCCGTATAAACAGAAGGAACGTAATTGACATTAAGATGCCGGGATATTTGCTAAGCCCATTAATTACAATAACTAAATAGTTTAGACAGAACGTTTTTCTAAATTTCGGTTTTGAAACAAAATTATTAGCAAAATACATTCAAGAGGTTTATTTGAATTTCATTGAAACTGAAGGAAATAATTTCATGAAAATTGAAGGAAAACAAGTTTGAGGTGTTTTACGAGTCTGGGCTCTTACAATAGGTGACAGAAAAGAATAAAGACAACAAGCTTTGGAAAATTTAACAAATAATTTATTTCCCTAGAATACAAAGTGAAAAATTAAGAAAAAAGAACCTACGGGTTTACTAATCAAATCCAAAAATAATCCAAGAATTAAAAATAGATGTCCTAGTAATAAAAGGTCCTGAATGAAACTGAGTTCGAACCCCGATTAAATCCAAAATTGAATGCGATGACGTTTGCTGTAACCTTCAAGGTGTAGATGTGTCAACAGTTTCTTGTTGAATCACAGAAAATATTATTCCAGTTTTGAATTCCGTATACATTCCAGTGAATATCTTTGTCCAAGAGTTTTATAGGCGCACTTATGTATTTCCAGGGAAAAGAATCACTTGAAATTCAATAAAATAAAAATTCAACTCAAACTGGTCACAACATAACAACTTAACGTGTCAATTGTTTGAAGCCCGACTGAATATTCCTTTATCAAAACAACAGTAATACACTCATTAAGACGCAAAACAGATTCCCAGATGAGGGTCAATCTTCTAGAAAAAACAGAAGTTTGAAACAATAAACACATGTTTCATATTACGCAGTCCAGGTATGGCTTTGATTTAACTTAATGATTCTTACTCTGAGAAAGAATTAGAAAAAAGTTGTTTACCAAAACTGTCACTGATTCGGAATCAAGGTCAGAAACTAGATATTGTGTTTCTATTATTAGCTGTTTATCAATGAAATAAGAAAGGTCAGGTCAAACAGAACTAAACTCAATTCTGGACAATATCAAATCAAGTAAAGTTACATTAGAATAGCATGTAATGGAATAAAAATTTAAAATTAATAAACAAATAATTAAATGAAATATACATAACATTTTTTCCCCATAAAGAAAAAGAAAGATTTATATAATAAAGCTTTATTTTTACCATAGGTCAATTATACACGAGGTTGTTAAGAAAAGATAACATAAGAAGAAATCTTATGAATGATACAAAGTATATAAATGATACAAAGTACACATGAAATAATATATTTCTATACACGTGAAAGTGTATCTGCTATTAAATCGTCTTTTCCCTTGACGTGCCTGATATCAATATTATATTCCTGTAACAACAAACTCTAATAATCTCAGTTGCTTGTTTTTCAGCTTGCCGATGAAAGTAAGTTGGCTGTGATCACTGAACACAATAATCGGAGAAGGAGCAGAACTAATGTAAACTTCAAAATTTTGTAATGCCAATATCAAAGCCAAACATTCCTTCCTCAATTGTTGAATAATTTCTTTGGTGCTTATTTAATTTCTTAGAAAAATTGCACACTGGATGATCAAAAACCATTTTTGTCTTCTTGAATCGATACAGCTCCAGCCCCAACATCACTTGCATCAACAAACAGTTTAAATGATTGACTGAAATTGGAGCTGAAAGAACTGGTGCATTCTTAAGCATGGCCTTTAACTTATTAAAAGCTTCCTGACATTTTTCAGTCCAAAGAAACTTGTTTTTCTTGCTCAATAAATTTGTCAGGGGTTCAGCAATATTATAAAACTTGGAACAAAATTTACGATAGTATCCAGCCATACCTTAAAATCGCATCAGTTGCATTTTACTGACAGGCACAAGGAATTCAGAGATAGCCTGGACGTTAGCATCTATAGGTTTAACTTGTCCATGTCCCACAAGATGTCCTATAAAGGTTACAGAATCACGGCAGGACTCACTTTTGGATAAATTGATTGTCAAACTTGCATCAGTGAGTCTGTCAAAGAATTTAGGAATTGTTGCTAAATGTTCTTTCCAGGTGTCGTTGAAGATGGTGACATCATCATGTAGCATCACAATTATCTAGACAAGAGGTAATCACGTTCATTAGACGTTGAAAAATACTTGGTGAACCCTTCACCCCAAACGGCATCAATTTATATTGATAAAGATTTGCAGTATTTACAAACATCACTTTTAATTTTTGGCCAATACAAATATTCAAGATATTGTGATAAGTCTTATTAATCCCTAAATGACCAGCCAAAGGACTTTCATGGGCCAGATTAAGAATTTCCTGTCTGTACGAGTTTGGAACTACAATTTGATAGTTCACTGATCACTCGTCATCAGCAGGTAACTCGGGAGGTCTCCATTTTCTCATAAGAATTCCATTTTTAATGAAATAACAGACAGGTACTTCAGTGGCTTCAGTTTCATTAATGCCCCTTTGAAACAAACAGGAGATATCAGGATCTTTTTCCTGTTCGACGACATGTGATTGTCTTTTGTCACCCTGATTAGAATAAAGAGAATGAGTAGTTAAAAGAGGATTACCGTGATCAATACCTTTTGATTGATCCAAACAAGGAGAGATTGTGACCTCATCAAAAACCTGACCAATACATGTGTCAGCTAAAAGAATACTTTCCTGATCAACGTCATTCTCAAGAGCTTTCTTTGCCATAGCTCTAGTAACCGCACAAGCTGGGTATAAATCAGGGAATTCTTTTTCAATAGGATCGACTTTGTGATCCAAACAAGGCTTGTCATTTTCAAGTGGATTAACCACAACCTTATCTCCAGCTAGGTCGTTGCCTGGTAATAAATGAATGCCCTCAACGGGTAAAGTAGACACTGTTCCGACTGTCACGGGTCCCGAGACTAAGTCTGATGACAAATTAACACAATGGAGAGGAACATAAACAAAGCCGCACTTTACTCCTTGAATAAGAACATTCTCATTAGAAGAAGACTTCTCAGAAAAAGGCAAATTACCTGATAATAAAATACTCTGAGAAGCTCCCGTCTCCCTTAAAATTTTAATAGAGATAGGATTGGCTGAATCACCCAAGAGTGATACAGAATCCTCCGACATGTATGGTTCATAATTCTCCATAATAAAATCAGACTGGGGTTTATTAGACCCAACAAATGTATTGCTTTCAATACATGACCGTGACCTTGACCTTTTAGAAATAAGAACATTTGGGATAGGTCTGTCGTGACTCTGATGCTCATTTTTCAATTTGTAGCAATAAGAAATAAAGTGTCCTTTCTTCTTGCAATCGGTACACGTAGGAAGAGATAAGGATTTCTGATCAAGCTTATCAGAAGCTTAATTTTTAAAAGTTGTGCCAGATTGAAATTTAGAAGGGCTCCTATTAGGCTGAAATACTTTTTTACCAGAAGACTGCTAAGTGGAAGACTTGCCTAGAAAATAAATTTTATGAGCTAAGATATACTCGTCAGCAGTACAAGCAGTATTTTCCAAGGTTTCGACCTTATGCTCATCAAAATAAGTGTTAATGTTACTATGGACATAATTCTTGAACTCTTCAAGTAATACATGTTGTCTGAGATTTTCGTTATCTTGATCAACTTTCTTGGCTAAGCGCCATCTAGCAAATAACTGCTCTTTTTCTCTTGCAAATTCGACATGAAATTGTCCAACTTCTTTTTTATGGTTCCGGAATTTTTGCCGATAAGCCTCAGGAACTAATTCGTAACCCTTTCAGATGCATTCCTTAACCAGACCATAGTCAGCACTTTGCTGTAGTGACAGTGAATTGTTAATATCACTAGCTTTACCAGTGAATACACGTTGTAATAATAGAGTCAAATGCTCTCTTGGCCATTTCAAATTTTCGGCATTTTTTTTCATACTGAGGAAAATATTTGTCTACTTCTTTTTCTCTAAAAGGGGGCACTAACCTAATATTCTTAGTAACATGAAAATTTGAAATTGAATGTAAAGTGGGAATGTGCTTTTCACTTGCCAGCTCTAATTCTCTTAATTTAAACTGATATTCCCATTGTTCCTTCTCTTTTTGCATTTGCATCGGTCTCTCTTCTCTTTCTCATATTGCAACTGCATTTGTTTCTCTATCTCCTCATTCTCCAATTGCAACTGCATTTGTTTCTCTTCTTTATTTCTCTCTCTCTCCTCTTCCACAAATTGCAACTGCATTTGTTTCTCTCTCACCCCTTTCTCCAATAGCAAATTTTTTTCTTCATTCTGAAACTGCATTTGCATTTGTTTTTCCTCTTTTTCTTTCTGACGTTCAAGCTTTCTTAACTCTAATTCCATCTTGCTTTTTAATTTTAATTCCTTTACTTTTATCTCAGAGTCTGATACAGACTTACTCATCGAAACCAAAGCACTTTTATTCAAAATATTCTTTTCCACCAAATACAGGACCAAAATGTTTTTTATTTCTTGCTTCGTTAAAGACGCATTTTCCTCAGAAAGATCATATTTTTCTTTCAAGCTGAAGCAATTCATCTTTTTCACAAGGTCTGACTTTTCCTGGGTAGGATTTAAAAGAAAGATCTCCACTTTTGATCACATTGTAAGAAAGCCTATTGTTTTCACAATGATCTCTAAAATGTGAAACAATACTTGGGGTTTAAAAAATTCAGAAACTAGGGGAATTTAAATTTAAAAAAAAAAAACGTTTTCTGAAATATTTTAGCCAAAATTTGTATATCCCAAGGAAAATCGCCCAATTCCCTGTTACGAGTCTGGGCTCTTACAATAAGTAACAGAAAAGAGTGAAGACAACACGCTTTGGAAAATTTAACAAATAATTTATTTCCCTAGAATACAAAGTGAAAAATTAACGAAAAAGAACTTACGGGTTTACTAATAAAATCCAAAAATAATCCAAGAATTAAAAATAGAAGTCCTAGCAATAAAAGGTCCTGAATAAAACTGAGCTCGAATCCCGATTAAATCCAAAATTGAAGGCGATGACGTTTGTTGTAACCTTCAAAGTGTAGATGTGTCATGAGTTTCTTGTTGAATCACAGAAAATATTATTCCAGTTTTGAATTCCGTATAAATTCCAGTGAATGTCTTTTTCCAAGAAATTTATTGGAGCATTTATGTATTTCCAGGGAAAAGAATCACTCGAAATTCAATAAAATAAAAATTCAACTCAAACTGGTCACAACATAACAACTTAACGTGTCAATTGTTTCAGCCCGACTGAATATTCCTTTATCAAAACAACAGTAATGCACTAATTAAGACGCAAAACAGATTCCCAGATGAGGTAGAATGTTCTAGAAAAAATAGAAGTTTGAAACAATAAACACATGTTTCATATTACGCAGTCCAGGTATGGCCTTGACTTAACCTAATGATTCTTACTCTGGGAAAGAATAAATAACAAATGTTGTTTGCCAATACTATCACTGATTCTGAATCAAGGTCAGAAACTAGATATTGTGTTTCTATTATTAGCTGTTTATCAATGAAATGACACAAGTCAGGTCAGACAGAACTAAACTCATTCTGCACAATATCAAATCAAGTAAAGAAAGTTACGTTACAGTAGCATGTAATGGAATTAAAAAATTTAAAACTAACAAAGAAATAATTAAAATAAATATGCATAACAGGTGACACACATTGGACAAAGTCCTGTCCATCGGCCATGCAATGCGCATTGAAATGTTCAAGTACACCATGGCCATGAAAATATTATAAGGTGAGACAGACATATGTTAAGGTGTTCGGATTCGGCATCGAAATATTTTTTATACTATAATTGATTTAGATATGCCGGGAGAAGACGAGAGGAGATTTCGCTGAGATCTAAGTAATTTTTAAAAGTCCTAATTTATTTGTAAACACAAAAAATGTCACAACATAAGTTACAAGGAATGTAAGAACAATTTATAAAACATGAATCATGACTTTTACAAAAACCATAAATAGTTTGTGGAAAAGAGATTAGCATACATACAGTTCGTATAATTTGCACTACAGTTAATATTTACAAGTTGCCAATTGTAAGCTGAATCAAACTCAATAAAGAAAATTTCTATAGCTTTTCCGTCCCCACCGAAAGAATTAAAAGTTTTAAAGTTACGTTACTCTTCCACATTAATCTATATTTCCGTGCATAAGCAATATTCCAGAAAATTTATAATAATTAGAAAATGAAGAAACGTTTAAGTTTTTTTTTATTTCCCTTTACTATATGTTCTTTGGCATAATGCATAATTTAAAATGCATAATTGAACATTTGGAGAAAATTGCGTGCTAGATGCTTTTCTACCCTTCGCTTTCTTCTATTCGTATTTTATACAGTAGGACATGCCCGCTCATGTGTGAAATTGGCATACCTAGTGGGCCAAAAAGCGTGAGCTGACAATGAAATACCAGATCTGTATTTTGTACTCTTAGTTTGCTTCGTTACAAAGGATTACTTTGTCTTGACTTTGTAAAATTAATGAAAAACGTATTTGTCTCATTTAAAGACACCATTACTAAAACGTTCAGCATTTGCCAGAGCCAAAATATTTAGTTCATTGAAAGCTGAAGAAGATGAAGGAAAATATACTAGAGGTGTCATATGAACTATTTTCAACTCCTTTCAATGGTTTACTCGTTACATCTCATGTACCGAAATTGAAATGCCTATTTTCATTTTAAACTTTTTCCAGTGGTATGACGTAGACAAAGTTTGGTTGGTTTCATTGAACTTTGTTTATGCAGAATTTGAGCTTGGAAAAGAATGCGTCAACTCGGCCTCAAATTAAAGCGTTTCATCTTTCTAAAAATTAAGAAATAATACATATCGGCCGTGTTCTTTATAGTAGTTTGACATACTTATACTTATCAGAGAAAACTATGTATCAATGTACCCATGTATCATAGCAAACTGCCTATGTATCAATGTATCCATGTACATGTACCCATGTATCAAGCATATCAGCAACGTACGCGCATAATTCCGTAGTTTAATCTTTTGTCTTGAGTTGTATCTCTCCGCCTTTCTAAGAATCCATCCATTTATCTACTTATTTAACAAATAGCACGGGGGCCCCGAGTGGCCGAGTGGTCTAAAGCGCTGACCGTTACGGATCGCTGCCATCTCACCTCTGTCTGCGTGAGTTCGAGTCCAGGCTCGGCTAATGTGGGTATGTGAGAAAGCCTGCCAGTAGCTTCTCGTGGGTCGGTGGTTCTTCCCGGGGTTTTCCAGGGTTCTTCCTCCACCACTAATACTGGCCGCCATGTATAGCCTATCTTGTGCTGAAAAATGGCGTTAAACCCTATAACAACAACAACAACAAATAGCACGATGAATGAAACAACGAAAGATAAAACAGCGCATTGAAATAAATGAGATCTCATTAAACATATTTCTAAGGAATGACGCCATTATTATTATTCTGTATGCCAACAAATTAATGTTTTGTCAAAGAAATCGATTTTCGTCGCAGCACATATCATAACTGTGAACAAACGAAACGTATGTATATTATATATTTGGAAAGTCTGATTCACATCACTATTTTATCTAACATCAAGAGGAATGCAAGTCATGTCTGAGTTCAAGATAACGACTTTAAATACAGCATAGTTTTCACCATTTTGTTTTTTGGCAGTTTAGAAAGCAAAAACAGACATTCTAAAGTGTGAATAGGAAGAGTTGGCAACGCGCGGCAGTGGGAAATAATAAATACACTCTTAATGGATAATATATGTGATGGAGATATGGCTTTAACTGTTTCTAAAAATGATGCACTAGCAGTTAAATGTGTTTCCCATTTTCAGTATTAACTATCTGATTAAATACCTGTACTGTCAGAAAACATAATGTTTTTAATTACTAGTTTTTAAATTTATCTCTTTTCATATTGGAACTTAAGGTTTATATTTTTGATGCCGGATGCGTATTAGTTATTTATCAGTGAAAGAAGAATATTTTTGACTACGTGTGTTAAAATATTTGCAACAGTGTCAGGGAAGGAAATTTAGTTACAAATAATCATATATGAAAGCCAGATGTCATTAGATTAAATTGGCTGCAGGGAAAAAGGCTGTATAAGGTTGAGGGGATGATCTACATGTAAAAATGTAAAATAAATACTTAGACATTTACTTCATAAGTACCTTGAAATAAGCTGATAATGTCCAAGTTTACAAAGTCGAATAATATAGGAAGCATACTTACCCACTGATAACTCAAATCTGCCCAACAGTAGAATAAATGCTGTGAATAAGGAAAATGCTATCAATTTAAAGTCATGAGAAAATTACAATGGAATTTGCAAGTAAACCTTTAGCACCAGAAAGATATAATTCGTATTCTCTTATTTTATCATGTGACAAAAGGAGACACAAGTCGACTAAATACCAGCTAAACATCACATTAGTAATATAGTTATTTAATCCTTGTGCTGAACAAGAAATGACTAACGCTAATACATGTAAACCCCACCACACCCACCGAAGAAAAGCAAGCTAGCACTGTTAATATTAATGACTGGGGTGTTGCATAGACTTGAATACAGAGTTGTTATAGTTTCTTATCTTATACTCCTTATTCCATCCAAACATTTCCTCATGCAGAAAAATAATAAAGTTCAAGGCAAAATACCTCTTTTTCCAAGAAATACGTAATATTATTTGCTACTTTCCATTAAAAAGATTAAGCACCAGAGCCGTAGAGCATAATCGATATTAATCATATTGTAACGCTCGTAGAATTAATAAAAGAACCCACTAGTCCTCATAGACCTATGTCACTGAGTGTAACATGAACGAGTGAGAAAGATCATATGCAGTATACAATTAGTCAAGCAAAACTAATAACTTACATGCATGTTGTTCCACTTGACCAGTTAGTACTTTTAAATGGGCCTTAATAGTTACATAAAATGTTATTCCATTAGAAACTATTGCAATTTGCATCATATCAATTCATGCAGAATGAGCTTCATCAAGCTGTAATGGTTTTTGTGTTTTAACTTGAAATTTGGAAACTAGTTCTTGGTTTCATTCTAAAAGATTTTGGAACGATTCGCGTTGTTATTTAGCGCCGTTATTGCCTTAACCGCCAATTTAATATCATAGAAATTATCTTGTAAAAGCTTTAGGGGTTTTGTTTTTAGGTCTTCAAAGGGTTGATATGATGCTAACCATGTTTCAGAATCTCAGTCTCAGCGATTCATTACTTGCATAATAAAGAAGATTTTGAATGTTTAAAAATGAATTGGAGACAATTTCGCAGTAATATTTAAATTATAAGACTGCTTATGTGTCTATTATTGCAAGAAGATTAGAATATGTTGAACATTTATTCTATGCCTTGACAGTTATTGAACAATTTAGGAAATTATCTGTGAAACAGACCTGAACTTATGACCCGATTATTCAAAATTACACGAGAATTTTGTCTTAAAAATATTAACTAATTTCTTATTTTTTTTTAAATGCAAAATATTTTATACACAGACGACATTATGTATCAAATTCCGAAAGCTCACCTAATTAAAAAAAAAACTAATAACTTTATAAATGGATTGAACAATATGTAGCCCAAGAGAAGAACAAAGCTTGTTAACTTCGTTCATACAGGTTATTGTCTTTATTTCTTAATTTGTTAAAGCTGTTTTACACGTTCATATTTTCTTTTTGCAAACTAATCAAGATAGCGTAACATTTCAGGTGTTTATGCGTGACTGTGTTCTTTTGTAAAATAGATGTTTGTGTGCGTATAGGTGTAAAGTGTCTCCGTGTTTGTTCGACTCTGCATGATTCAGTAAAGGTATATATGTAAAGTTTAGTATATACCACAATTAAGGTAATATCCTGTACACAAGGTAAGTGATGATGTAGATATCTCCGAACGTGATTTTAGCAGGAAGTTTAAGTAGTGAGACAGGTTTCAATGATTAGATAAGGTCTGTGATACTGGATGATCGCTGATTACAAAGGCGTGATAAATATAGGCACAGTGGAATTTATTATGATAGTTCGGAGCAGGTTATATTTTATTTTATTCTATCATTGTTTAAAAAATAAATAAAAAATAAATAAACGAAACTGAAAATAATCTTTACCCCTGAATTATTATAAGTAGCAAGTATAAACGTGGATAAGAGTATTTTGAAAAGCGAAAGACATACATATTCACATACACGTGGCTGCGATCATGTATAGGCTAATTTGTTTAGACCTGTACTATTTTGCCCTGCATGAGATTGAAATAGGATCAAGAAACCCTCTACCCTTTGTCACTCCTCTCTCCTTTATAGTTTACCACGTACTCCTCGAAACAGACATACGCCAAAGAGTTACATATTCAGTTGACAGCGTTGGATATAATAAACCATTTTTGGTTTGGTCCCAGTGAAAAGTTAATGCATGAAGCAAGTCCAAAGTAAAATTCGGAAATTTATAATTTTTATATACATGAATTGCTTTATTTATTTGAGTGTACTAACAAAAGTCAGCATGTTGTCCAGCAAGGCCACGGAGTAAGTTTGTAAAGATTTTAAATAATGCAGTATGTTCTGTATTTGGACCTTAATTATCGATTTTGCATTTCTGATATCGATTGGTAGTCTTTGACGTATGATGCAATTTTTATTATCTTGTACAAACTCTGCATTCATACATAATGGCGTATGGGAACACAATCAAAATATACAGGGTTTATAGGCACATTGCCACAATCCTACCTGCGTAGTGCCGAGGAGAAATTAAACTATAAACTGGAGTTCATTGTCGCCTTCCGTAGACATAGACATTGGAGTCATTAAATCATTGTTCATAATGGAAATACAAGGAAAGGAAAGAGTTTCAATTTCCATTTTGCAGGTATAATGCACTAAACGGAGTCTTGAAACTACAGCACAAACAAACAAACAAAACACGTCAGAAAGGCTTTGATAAAAATCGCTCATATCAATGATTGCATTGTACATATGACCGTTCAATATGTAGACTAGAAATATATGTTTTGTTTAGAAAAATAATCAAAGTGTTCTTCCCGAAAACAAAGAAAGAAAGAAAAGGAAAATAAGGAACTAATTGGTAGCTTAATGTATCACAAACACAACAATAAATTGTTTATGTACTCACCTACAATACAAAATATATGTTTCGCCATTTGAGACAGTTCTAAGTCCTCATTAGGTCACGTGCTTGAATGTATACGTCAGCACACAGCTTTCAACTGATAATGCAACATGTAGGATTTGTATTTCGACCCTTTGCAGCAGTTTATTATAACTAGATTACCGTCAAAGAAGGCTTATCAAAGAATGAGGGTTATGTCTCAGTGCTGAAACAGAAATCTTAAAATACGATAATCTGATTTTTGGCGAACTTGATCTCACACTCATATGAATGATCTTTGATAAAGTATTCAAACCGCAGGGTAATAACTGTTTCTACGAATATCTTATAGTGTGCATGCCCCGACAAGGATTAGTTGCTACTTTATATTAAGAGAAGATATCTAAAAAGTTGATAATTGATTTGAAAATTAAAACATTTTATGTTTGAGATTCGGATTCGGTTTCGTAAGAGCTTATGATGGATGATTTGTAAAGATGACAAGACGGTATTCGCTTTGTTCTACTACGGATAAACCTGTCCCTACCCTTTGTGTTTCACCGGTGTGCACGGGATGAATTTTTATCACAGGTGATGGCAAATCATTTATGAGCCAAGTAAGTTCTCCCGCGAACTGAGAAACCCTGCCATTTTTCATGTGTACAAATTAATTTGATGTTGATGTCGACATCCGAGGGTCCATCGATTTCTGTCGAAAGCTGGAAAACAAGATTTGATGACATCACTGTTGTGAACATAAGAAGTCAACACCACGCTATGTCGAATTGTCTTCAGCTCAAGTTCGACCTTAAATTTCTTCCAGCACCCCAGCTGAACACTAATATTCACTAGAGTCTTAATTTTATCTAATACACTGTTTTTCTTCTCAGATCCGCTTAAAAAGCTGGCTTGCCTCTCTTCATTCCCTCTAGAATCAATTTGTGCGCTACGTGCGAATGTCGTTGGTATTAGATCAGTCACTAATGAAGTTTGTTGAATGTATCACATCACTACTTTTGGATCACTTCCGAAAAAGATCGGAATTACGAGAGACTTCGCTGCCATACTTCTTAATTCTAAACTAAATATTCGCATGTGTTGTAAACTTAACATCTTGACTATTTCAAGGAACGGTTTATGGCAGATACTTTTGAAACAAATCCATTCCTTCCTTCCAACTTTAGTTAGATTGGAAGAATGGTGAAATTTATGATAAATGGCGGTACTGGGGCTTTAAAAGGGAACGAATTGTATAAAGCGCTTTGTTCGTATCCTTATTTCTTTCTCCTAAGAGTTATTCTAGTATATAAACAGAAAGAACATTCAGAAAACAATATTATGAACGATGAACAGCTATCTTGCTATCGTGTATGTTTTGTTTCTTGCGCCCGTTCTTAATCCAAGCACGAATTGAATTAAGTACCTCTCCCTTGAACTCGATAGTAGGTAGCGCAGCTCATTTAGCTGTTATAATGCAAAGTGGACGGTCTATGACTTTTGTATTTCAAAACGTATTTACAAAAATTTACAAAGGCCTGTTCGTGTATGCATAAGTGTGAAATATAGTGAATTTGGTTTAAGCATTATCGTCTCATGAAAGCGCTGCTGCTGCTGCTGTTGCTGTTGCTGTTAACTGATGATAATAAAATGTATTAATCACAGTTATAATTCCCAGATATTTCATCAATTACATTAAGTTATGAGATAAAATTGTTTTCGGTGTAGGAGCATTAGGTGTTTTTCTTTCTTTGGAAGTTTGACATTTCAACAAAACTCTCTCGCTGTAACTGTCTGGCGAACTTAGTAGTTTTTATTTCTAAGAAATAACAAGTGGTTTGATAGAAACTTTCATTATTACGTAAGATTCTTAAGGGAAAATCCCCATTTATTTAACTAAATAATAATAATAATAATAATAATAATAATAATAATAACAATAATCTTTATTGGCAACGTTGGCCATCGGTCAAAATTACACGCATGTATTAAGCATATTGTACAACCACAAAACATAACAATTCTTGGATTAACACATTGATTCTCTCAGTGTTAACAATTTTGCTCCATAAACAGCAAAATCATGTAGGATATTAATATTGTTATTGATTCTCTTGATAACCTTATATTACTTGGTGTTATTGCATTACGATGAATGTATGAAGGTACATAGGTCTTGCTCAAATTATCATGCATGGAAAATTTAACAGTAAAGTGAAACCCATCTTCTATATATGCACAAAACGGGCACGATCTTTCATCATAGGGGATATTTTTATACCTACCTATATTTGCTATTATGGGAAAGCTTCAGTCCTGAACATGCATGACAAGCTAACACTGTACGAAAAGTTCAAATAATCTAGATAGTATTGACAACTGAGATTGTTTCTGATCTTATTATAAAATCATAAACTATC
>JAECUM010029789.1:0-16302 GCA_016617855.1 Megalonaias nervosa
ATATATATATATATATCTTTTTAAACCATTTTCTGACTTTATTTTCTGACTATTTTGTGGCCAGCTCCATGTTCCCAAGGGCAAGTTCAGTTGTAAAGTCAGCCGGCCCTAGGCGCAATGCATTATTTACCAGCGTAGCAAGCTGTTTACTTAACACAATTAACAAACGTACCATAATGATATTTGTAATCTTGCATATATAATAAGTGGATATAACGAAACCCTCCACTTGTGACGTTAGAGGCTCACTAATCCAAACTGATTGCACCAAACGATTAGTAGACTAAAAATAGCCAACGAAATGCAATACAGTAGTCTTTTTAAGCCTTTGATATAGTCCTAAGTGGGTAATACTACCCTCACAGAAATTGTTTAATTTTTAATTAAACCTTTCGTAAATTAAAAGTTTGACTTTGGGAGATTGTTCCATATATCAAGACGTGTACACAAACAATTCATTGTATTTATCCTTTATGTACCAATCTGGGAAATTGTTACTAGGATACAGTCAACTGACCATGATAGGATAGGATTAATAGGGTACAGAGTCAACTGTACCAAAATGGGAAATGATAACTAGGGTACACAGTCAAATTTCCCAAGATGGGAAGTCATTATTTGGGTACAAAGAAACTGTGCCGAGATGGGAATGATTACTAGGGTTGAAATCAGATCTACTATTATTTCGATTCACCTTGCAGAGCTAACATAAATCTGAAATTCGCTATTGAAATAAAATGCTTTACACACAGGGAGCTTTAAAACTGAGAACGATGGAGAGAATGACTTGTTTTGTCAACAAACATGGTTTAAACAATAATCAGGCTACTAATATGACTTACAGCTGTTTACAGTCTTTATTGAAATTGTTACTTATAGGCTCGTTCAAAAGTAACAAAAGAAAAGAGTGAAACCAACAAGCTTTGTAAATTTTAACAAAAATAATTTATTTCCCTAGAAAACACGGTGAAAATGTGAGAATAGAAAAAAAGACTTACAGTTTGTGAAGACAATCCAAACATTTATCCTAGCACTGAAAAAATACAAGTCCTATGACTAAATAGTTTTAACTAAATCCAGGTTCGAATCTTGATGACGTTCCAAGATGGAGGATGATGACGTCAGGTAAAGTCTTTATACGAATGTCAAGAGTTCCACGTTGAACCACAACTTGTAATGTTTCAATTTAGAATAAATTTCCACTGAATGTCTTTGTCCTAAAACTTTTATAGACAGGAATCACTTGTATAGTTCTCCAAGGAATAACTTATTATATTCTAAAAAATAGATAAACTTCTGAACAGGTTGTGATCTATGAGAAAACATCTCGAGCTCCAAAGATGCAAAAAATACAATTCTTTACGGCACCTAATAGAAATATATCCTTCTTCTTGAAGATATATTATACGACTGCCTATTTCACGAGGATCTGAGTATTTTTAAACTGAACTAAAACGTCATTTCAGGTGCTCACGATTCAGCGCGTAGCTATTTCATCACCAAATAGCGCAGTAGACAATGTTTTACACGTCGGCCAGATAATGACCTTGTGAATAACCAATCGTTTTCGCGTAGTGTTTACTAACTCGACAAACCATGGCATGCTAAAATCGTGCTTGTGCGAGTCATACTACGTTTTATATAAACATAATATCTCTTTTAAAAATATCAGATCCCGTGAAAATAATCAAAAATAAACAATAAAATTTAATATAAAAATAAAATAAAAATAATTTAATATTAACACAAAAGTATTTAAAGTAACAAAATACACATTTCAAATTTACTTGTAACGAAAATTATTCCAAGGTTTTAATTTGAAAAGCATTAAGCGTGATTTAGACTAAAATAAAGAATGACCCTAATATGGTTTCATGTTACATTATTTTGCATTGTTGTTCTAATGCTTTGCGACATTATTTAGCTTAAATTTAAACATGAATTAACCCCATGCAAATGCACGTGGCAACAACTATTTTAATACGGAAAAGACCTTTGTTTCAAACAATCAAATCGTGAGACACGCAAGTAAAAAGTACTTCTTTAGTTCCCAGCGGTATTCAAAATGCAAATACTCTACAATTTAAGATATCTCGACTCTGTGTGAGATATACCTTCAGGTCAACAATCCATGACTACTATTTATTATTATTATTATTATTATTATTATTATTATTATTATTATTATTATTATTATTATTATAAAAATGTGACCTAAAAGGAATATTATAAAAGTATGAGGTAAAAGGTATATGCCTTCTTTAAGCTAATGAATAAGGTTATATTAGTTAAATTGATGGAAGTCTACACCATTAAATTAAAACCACATAGTATATATATATATATATATATATATATATATATATATATATATATATATATATATATATATATATATATATATATATATATATATATATATATATATACATGAGATCGATATAATGATAGATAGATATCACCAGTTGAGAGAAGTTGTCGAATTGGTTGAATAAATCACAGCCAAATCAGAAACAATTCATCTGAAATAAATGTTTTATTTTTTAGGTAACCAATACGCTACATCATGTTCAAGAAGGACAATATGTTATGTTAGAGGTAAACCTTAAGCGTGAAATCTGGCAAAGCGTCCGCGAAATGCTTGTTAGTTTCGAAATAGGATTTCGTTTAGTTTTTTCCAATAAGTAATGTTACTAAAAAACGGTATGTTGGACGAGAGACAATATAGTGGGAGCTAATTTTGTCAGCTTTAGTTACATCGTCGAGTCGATGCTTTCTATGCATGGGTTAAAAAGCCTATTAACGAACGATCAGCGATACAAGTGCCCTTGAAGTAAGGTGGAAAAAATATTTTTTTTTATAAAATAAACAAACATCTTTTTCTTAAATGTGCTTACAATAGTATGATAATTGAATGGAAGTATGCACGAATATACCATTCAGATCTACTGGGCGCCTTTAAAGATGAGGCTCATTGATTTTAAATAGTCCTGTTAATAGACTTGGCTATGAAAATAGATACTGGGTATTTGATTCTGAGGTAGATAAGTCTCATCAGGTTTATCTTTGATAAATTGGTAGAATTGTGATTTTGGTGGAAACTTGATTTTGTTTAAGTAGAAGAAACATATTGAACTATGAAGAAAATAATGTGCATTTCAAGTTCTGTAGATAAGCTAGGAACCAGATTACGACGCCTTCAGATTTGTGCAACCTACTTTGGGATAGTAATGGTTTTTACCACGGCACGATAACAAAAGGTGATGAGTTACGTAAACTAAATTATATGCAAAATTAGGTCGAATCATTTAGCAACTACCAAAACTTTGAGTTTCTTTTAACCGATTGTTAGCATGTCTCTAATTGGAATCGATTCGGTCATTTCACGTGTACTGACAATTGACACCTTCCAGGACAAGCTCTTACAAATAATAAGAAATTTAGGCATGAGTAAAGTCGTTAATTGCAGGAATGAAATCGATAAATCAATAAATACCAAGCACTAACAGACATAACGATCGTTAAATAAGGAAGTGTCTACAGATTTTACATTTAATTAGGTGATTTGGTTCAAGCAGTTCGTTTTCAGCTTTAATCTTTGAATCATTCCCCATCATCTTCAATTAATTACGCCTTTAGTTTGCTAGTGAATACATCTATTTCACAATAATAGAGTAATTTGAATTCTTTTCATCAAATTCATCCCATGTTAATTTTGATCATAAGATTGCTCTTTCTATATGATTTGTTTCCTTACTCCTTCCAGTTTGGTTTGCTTATTAGTGATTTTTGACGTAGTCGCTGTACGATTTCTTTGAGTACGTAATTGGACAAAGTGGACATTACATGATCAATTATTTTAGCATGTTGTTTAGCTTGCTGTACCCTTGTTTGCGAATATTCCGTTGTTTTGATTTTAATTGTAATGAATCGCTGCATTCACCTTGAAGATAATACTCTTAAACTGCATATAACATACACATTGTTTAATTTACAGAGTGTGTCTCTTTTGTAAACGTGTCTACAAAGATTACGAAATTAGCTAATGTGCTTTGTTTTACAGGACCGCCCTGTTTCCAAGTCAGTGATAGACTATATGGATTTTATACCCTTCATCGATGTAAAAAATCTGTACCGTCCATCTATGTAAGAAATAGAGTTCATTCTTGATATCCTGGACTATTATTCGCGTTATGTGAATTATATCGTGAATAATATTGTAAGTATCAAGATCCATGTCCTGTACAAGATTCCAATGACCACAAATGATAAAGAAGAATTATCTGAACTAACAATATCTTGTCTTGAACTCTTAAAGAAACCAGAGTTAGCATCACCATGACCGTATGTATTTACGAAAAATATCGTCTTTCCATCAATGAATATATCTAATACAATATATCTACCATCATCATCACATCGTTTTCTTAGGATAAAACATATAAAATTTATTTTCAAAACAAATCGTGACACCAGAAATTTTACTACTCCTAATCTACTGAGACAAATTATATAAATACGAACTTTGAAGCACATACAAATATACATTTCCAAGACAAAATAAAATCCATAGAAGTGTAACCAATTGTCATGATCACTGGGTGATGAAAATACCAATGTGTTGAATCATAAAATTAACATACCTTAGACCACAGACTTTACCAGACTGCAAAACAATGTGACTATCATTTGAACAAACCATAACCCATGATCAGTAAATGCATATATGTATACATACAAATATTAGAGATCTCAAGATTCTTCAACTGTATTCTATAGTTTCAACGACCATTTTGAGGCACAATAGTAGAAATATAAAAGAAGGATTCTCCTCCAACCCCTCAGACAAGTATATTCTGAGAAATGTTGAAAATGTTGGCTAATTTTGATTCAAGTATATTCCTATGAGTGGTTACGTACGAAAAAATGAAGCGGTTTGTTATATTTATCAAAATCAAAAACGCAAATATGATTTGTTTTTACTCTTTCATTAACTTAACCAGAATCAAATTACTCACCAGAATCTACCATTAAATCTGAAAATCATCTCCATTATAAATATGTCTGCGGAGTGAGGGGAAATCCGCCTTTCAAATTACTACTAGGGTAGCTTTTTGTTGACTGATTATGTCGCAATCTCTTTCTTTTTTATTGCTGAGGGGGAATCCCCCTTATGTTTGTAGGTGATGTTGTTGATAACTTCTTATATCAGTTCTTCTTTATCCTCAACAATTTCAACAAATAGAGGTTCATGTTCTTCCTCATCAGTTTTTTTCTGTGTTCGAACAGCGTCAATATTTTTCAATCTGATCAGTCAAGCTGATGACATCATTTATTAGACTCTTAACAGCATCTTTATTGATCTCCTCTGTCGTCTTGATCACCATTTCTACCATGTTCAGAAAAATTAGTGACGGTCTTCTCCAGTTTTTCTAGACTATCTTGACTTTGCAAAATCATGAATTATCTCAATGACATTTTCAAACTGCTTTGCAAACTCAATCAAATGGCTTTCTATATTGCTCATTATTTTACTGGTTGGAAACTATTTTCCCCTGGTCCTACTATCTAAATTTTAATTGATCTTGCTATGAAGTAGAACTCATCATTAAATTTATAAAATGAGAGAATGATTAGAGCGTCTAGATTTTGCTCTCTCTGTAAATGCCTCTAGTATCTCATAATTATCATTATCTCATTGATTTCTTGTAAACTGCTATTTTCTTCAGTTCCATCGTCAATTGTTTGTATTTAATTTGTGATATTTGGCAATAAAATTCACTTATTTCATCAACTATCAAACACTCAAGTGTATCAAGCAAGCGGAAATAAAGACTATTACCATCGGCATTACCAAGACATAATGTTAGTTTAGCATTATCTTTCTTGATATACTGATCTGTTGTCTCATGATTATCTTTACAATATAAGGATTGCCATTGTACTGTAGCTTTTCTCCACCACGATCTCTTACACTTACCTCACAAACTTCGTTGGATATTTCATCCAGTAATTCTTTCACGTTCATTATACTTAAGTTTAGATAAAATTCGTGTCATAGTTCGCTTTATTTAACTTCTCATATCATGTTATATGATGTGGTAGTATCTCATTTAACAATTTATATGTTGTCCTAAACTCTTTGATTAAGTCGTCTATGTTGTAGGTAACACCTCTCAAGTAAAATGTTATTTCATTTAGCATCCTGCTGTAAACATTTACCGCTATCTTGCACGACAATAGTTGTTAATCTGATCGCTGGATTTAGCTTTATCGCAATCATGTCGAGTGCAACACCAAACCAGATAAAATCAGCAAAAATGGATTAACAGGTGCTCCGGTTGTCTGTCCAGTTGTTGTGATAATAGTTGGAAGAAAATCAGTTATCTTTAGTATTGTGCCATAATAAGCTTAATACCTGTTTGCACAATAAATTTTTTTTTGTGATAGTGAGTGTAATAGGCAATTAATCTGTTTTGTTCTCGACTGGTATGTCCTCTGATATATGATTAAAATCTGAACCTTTTTACATTATTATTGCTAATTCGACTGTTCTCCAGGCCACAATATAAAACCCGGAGCAACGTTTCTCACAACAGTGGCGAAATCAACGTTTTCAGGTTAATTGTGAAATGATTTATATATATGAAATTGCGCTGACATTCTGTCTTTGAACTGCTCTCTTTCATCAGCTGTAAATTTTCGTTGAACAACTTTACCCAAATTAGGCTCTGTGTCCTCTTTTACATCGTCGTTGATGAATTCTGGTGCCTCTACCCCATCAACGAAACTGATGGCGTCTTTCACATAATACACTGGTGCTCCAACTGTGAAGGACGTTTCCAAACTAACGTATGCTGTTGCATATTTTCCAGTAAGAACAACAATATTTGTATCACTGACAAGTTTTTGCTTTTTGCTGTCAACAAAATCAGCTTTTATTGGATCGTTGAGGAAATTTTTGTATTTTGTAAAAACGGTCATTATTGTTCTCAATTTTTCTTCGTTCAAGATTAGTCATGGAAGGCGTATCTAACTTTGAACAGAGATCTATATCGTTGGAAATACCTCTTACGTTGGTAATATGATCTTGATTTTCATATTTATTGATGTAATTCATAGCCTTTTTAGTGGTTGCGCTAAAAGAAACTTGCTAGTGAATAAGTGATCGTACAAAACGAAATAAGAATCAACAAATGTATTATAGACCTCAAAATCATATTAAAACCCCTCTTGTTTAACTTTTCCGTCTTCACCCTTTCGACACTTCTGAATAAATCATAGCTATTTAGTACGTTCCTAAGCTTAGGATATTATCCAAAAACGCGCTGTACTTTCGAAAATATGGTGACCTTTTTCAACTAAATTCCATCTTTCTCCTTCTGAATAAACTACATCAAAATTTGATTCATGTTTTTTTGATCTGCTCACTTTTTATGAGATTGACGACTAAACCAGGTTTATCAATACGTTCATCAATGAGATCAACCGCTGATTTTACAAGAAAATAAACAACTGGCTTAATAAATAAACATAGTCTTTCATCGGCGGTGTAAATACTGTGATCAACATTAAATCTATTCGTCACTGTTTCAATAAAATCTAAACCTTGGTTCATTCATCCAAAAACAACAGATCATTTGGTTTATCCAATCAACCACTTTGTTTTACTCGTCAATTAAATCTTTATCATGAAGCCAGAATACCTATTTGTTAATATAAAAGAAACCTCCGATATCTTCAAAATATTTAGCTAGTACATTAAATTTCAAGATTTTAAGTGCTCTGAACGGTCAGCGTAGTCATTGAAGTATTTTACTCTGTTCATGTATGTTCCTGAATACATCATCTGATAATTATACATCTTTAATGACAAATCAGAATCCTTGCATCTTAATCCAATCTTTATTCTCTAGATCAATCTATTTGATTCTGTATATTTTGCTGAGTCTTTGAATGGTTGTAGCAAATAATATAAGCTTCCCAAGTCAGAGGTTAAAACGAACAGAAGGAAGGTCATAATAGATGAAGTAAAGTTAGAAGTAAGCTCAGATGCGAATATCTGTGACTGAAGTTGATAAATATATTCATTTGGGGTTTCCATTTTCTAGATGTAGTTGTTTCCTTAACGCTGGAAAAGGTAAAGCAGAGACTGACAACTGAGTATCTTAATGTATGTGAGAGTGAAGAATTACAGTTTCCTTCGTAATTTATATCTTAACCATTGAGATGAAACTATTGTTCTCATTTTATTATAAGCTTATGAGATACAGTGTTTGAAAGATCCTACAATTGTCGGGATACTACTGTGACAATAAAGAGACATAAATATATAAATATATGTTTCCACGCTAGGTTTCTCCCATTCAAGTTACACGTCTCCACCATATCTTAACATGCTCCACAGTAAAAGCCATTAACCATCGAGCTGAGGATTGTTGCTGTTCGATAGCATGTAATAAAACATTTCAAGTGACCACAGATCTCGTAAAACACAACATTAATGTCCCTCTGTCCAGTGTTAAAGGTCAGATCCGAACGATCATAATCATTCTGAAACGGAGGTTTCCTTGCTTTAAATACAACTTATTAGCTTGTAAAACGACATACTCTAGGTATAAAATGTGTTAAACATACGTGGATTGTCTATTCAAAAGTGTTGTAAGAGCTGATAAAATGGTAACCATGTACCCGATACCTTCTAGGTGAACGATCAAATGATTGAGTCCCTAAATGCAATACTATTTGCCCCGTATATTTAAGGCCAATGTTAAGAAACGGATACCATATTTCCTCCAACTGTGAAGTTTTTATATTGTTACTTTGATTTATTGGTCATATCCCATTTCATCCAAAGCAGTACAATACTATTCTTTTTGTATTGTTTCGTAAGTTCTACTACTCTCGAATAAGTTTCCTTTCTTGTCAACAATGTTTAGCTTTCAAATGCAGACCACAAAAGTAATTATACACATATTATATGGATATTAAGAATACAAATCGTAAAATACAACTTTCCACATGTGCTCTAAATTCGTTGCTACTCATATATCTCAATAACACATAACACATGAAACACTAAAATTAACATTGACCTTCCTGTACAACCCTGACCATAATAGTTTTTAGCATGGTGACGATGCATGACTGCCTTTGGAAAAGAAGACATTCATCAGAATAATAACATAGGCCGACCTTTACACAGAACAGACAAACAGGAAGGTGCTGTTCGATTTCTTTCACCGCTCTTATTTTTCATTGGTATTTCTTCTATCAATCAGTTAATTTTTGTGGTTTTATCTGCACGTTTACGACATTATTTTCAATATCATGCTGAGGATATGCGAGATACTTGCCTGTCCAAGGACACAAAAAAAAACGGTCATTACTGTTGGTGTCATATTGAGAAAGCGTGGGCACAATCTGATGTACACCTTTACTCTTTTTGTAAGTGAAGTGAAAACAACAGTATATTTCAAAGCGGTAAAGAACAAAATCATTACATGAAGGAGTCATACAGACAAGCGAGAATGGAGACGGAACATGTACAAGACTATTGCGATGTGACGTAGAAAAGAAAATATTTATGTGAAGAAATACTAATAAGTTATATTTTTTATTTTGCATATTACAAACGCGTCATAATAAATCAACTGGCAGCTAAATACTTTCTAACAACCCATAAGGCTCAAGCTAAATATTCAAGGCATTCGAACGAGCTGCGTATTCAATTATCTACGCTGTTTGCTATTTTATTGAATAAATGGTATGCTCATCATTATTTAATAAGTAAAATCTCATGTTTTTGCTCATTTCAATACAATGAAATTCATGAAACTACGTCTTGCTAGCTAGCGATCACAAATCTGTTCACCATTCAACTTACTGTGTGGGTTGGATCTCTGATTCTGAAAATGTGGGTATGAGAGACAGCTTGCCAGTAGCGTCTCGTTCGTCGGTGGTTCTTTCCGCGATTTTCCCGGGTACTTCCTCCACCATTAATACTGGCCGCCAAGTATAGCCTATCGTATGCTGAAAAATGGCGTTAAACCCTACAACATCAACAACAACGACGTCCTGGTTACAATGACAATGATACTACAGACACTACTTCATAAACTGTTGATATTAATAACCACTGTAATATATTGAACAGTAAAAAAACATGACCTGAACACAAAGGCATTAACGAAATCATGAAATAGCAAGGTTGGATGTTAGAGGTTAAGACGGATAGAAGAAAGATCGTAACATTTTGAATTCAAACTCAAATTTGAATTTGATGAAACATCTTTGAAACTAGTTGACCCTTATATCTATTAGGGTATTTATTTGTCTAGATCTGGTAGTTTCCAGAATGCTGGGAAACGTAATGCAGAAACCGCCAATAGAGCAAGAAGAGTAATATTTGTAAGAGTTTATAAGTTAAATTTCTCTCGCAATTTATTTTGTAACAATTTATATCAAAATATTATAACGAGTGTATTTTATGATTGTGAATTATTAATTTTCCAGGATCCTAACAAATAGCAACTCTGCTATGATTGTATGAGAAATAATTAAATATATCATTCTATATTGCCATGCTAGGCGTCTCCATTCACGTGACGCTCCTCACGTATTATGCCCTCAATTGCATTGACCAAAGATCTGAGGTATACTGCTGTTCGATAAGTAAACATTCCAGATTAAATATGACGTAGAATGTTATTATGACGCAGCATTGATTGTATTCCATTTCAACCATAACCATATACATTCTTCTCTTTGTATGTAGTCTCGTACGTTTTGCTTCCAAATTTGCACCAATTCGTTGCTATGCACATTTCTGATTTAACTTATTACGAGATAATATACATTGCAAAACGTACTGACCAGGGGTCATTCTGTTCCATAAATATAAATCTAAAACGTATAAGAAATTGACCACCACGGAGTCAAAATTCCATGGATTGATTGTATACCTTTTTGGTAGTTATTCTATATAAATTAATGACAGGGCGTAATTTTTCCCTATATAATTTAGACCCCCCGGTCATTAATCTATGGGGTTGATTTACTTAGTTACACTTTTATATATTATCTGACTAATCCTTATATATCGCAAACTTGAAGATCGCGGATATTGCAATACCAGCCAAACGACACAGGCAAACGAAGGTCAGTTTCTTCAGGTAATTGACACAATATGTAGATATATGGTGCGATGAGTTCGATACGTTAATTGTTTAAGCTTATATTTATTTCCAAATCTATGTTATATTAAAGTCAAATAAACTCAGGTCAGTATATATATATATATATATATATATATATATATATATATATATATATATATATATATATATATATATATATATATATATAAATTTATTTCAATTAAAATTGAACATACAATACATTTACAGGTATGATAAGCATGTGCATGTACAGTACATGCACTGAACACGGTATGATATAACATAAAATTAAGTTGTGCATGACCCAAGTATCCTTTAATTATCCTGAAAAATCGATAATCTGGATATATTGACTATGAATGAATGCGTCCGGTTTAATGACGCTCATTATATATATATATATATATATATATATATATATATATATATATATATATATATATATATATATATATATATATATATATATATATATATGCTATATATATATATATATATATATATATATATATATATATATATATATATATATACAGATAGATAGATAGATAGATAGATGAGCCTTCTCAAAAGTTAAATATGTATTTAATAGTTTTACTTTTTATTGGAGGAAAGTGTTAAAAGCATGGCAAAGTCACGTGAAGAGAGTTAATTGAACCCTTTGGTTATGTGCCGGTGACAATGACCTTACTCTCGGACATGTCTCTCGCCCTTGAACATCAGTAAAGTTCTGATATATAAAAATAGACCCACACACATTGCAACTTTGAAGAAATCTATGTGACCTTCTCATGAAATGTCAGTTATTAAGTGTACATTATATGGTAATTTTAGTCTTGCATACACATAATGAGAGATATAAGGTTGAAAAAGAACATGCTACGAAACAATACCTAAGTGACGAAAGCATGTAATGCGAGAAAATACAAAGAATAAAATATACTGAATGAAAAACATACAAAGGTAGATGATGTATATATGCATAAGGAAAGCTATCTCGTAAGCATATAATGTACATAAAAAGAAACATCATATACGTGAAATTTTACACGAGTATAAAATGTAGACAGTGAAAAACGTGAAGTAGAAAATATAGATAATGACTAAAGTCAATTAGTCGGTCATTTGTGTATCTCTCTGTATCACACATCTCCGTTCCAATGGGTAACGAATTGCTGTATGTTGTACAGTTGTTGCACATTTTACATTCGGCATTGGTTTTAACTTTAAAAGCGTTTTAAATCAAATAATCAAAGTTCACGCACCATACATACACACACAGATGTATGCATACATAACAGTTAGGCGTTCTTTCTTGGTGCTCATTGACATTTGGGCAACAACGATACCTTGGGATCATTTCGAATTCATTTGAAAACAATTTAAACTTCATCATTGATATGTCAGATCATTCAAGACTTCTAGTAGGTTGGAATATTCAAGACTAAGGACATTCAAGATTAGTGAAAAACAATCGCAACATTCTACGTTCTTGCCCATTGCAATGAGACCTTAAGGGTCGTTTGCGATTTTATTTACGATCAAATCAGTGTGTTATGAACTTTCACTTCCATGGTCATGAAAATAAATTGTTTATTACATTTACAAAACTTGCCGGTTTCATTTCATTCATTTAAATTTCATAAACAGAAATAGGGGGCTCGTTCGGGAATCTGAATTTATTTTAAACGTTTCAGAGAAATTCAAATTGGATTTCAAGTATAAGTTGACATTTTTCGGATTTTCATTTTTCCAGATAAAGATGAATTGATTCCACACATTATATAATTCTAGGGTGAAATCAGCAAATATTCACATTCTTTGAAATAGAGAGCTTCATTTTAATTCCTACCCAAAGTAAGATGAACAGCGAAACAGAAATCGTTTCTTAAGCTTGCATTATGATTTGTCTGAAGCAAAATAATGTTCAACAACGCAAGAGATAAAGAATCTTTCGATTGAATATTTGGTGGAAAATAATTTTTTGGATAATAGTGCTTTGTGTTGGATGGGTAAGTCTGTATCTTGTCTTGATATTAAATTAGATGAATACCAGTTAAAAAGAGATGGAATTAGAATTACCAAGTCTTCTTTAGAAAGAAATTAGAGAAATTCAGAGAGAGAGAGAGAGAGAGAGAGAGACAGAGAGACAGAGACAGAGTGACAGACAAACAGATAGACAGAGAGAGACAGAGAAAAACAGAAAGAGAGAGAATGATGTATAAATGCAGTTAGTGGGAAAGGAAAGGCAAATGGAGAAAGAGATATAAGATAGGGAAATTCAACTTCAGAGACCCAAATCTGGGAATGAATGGGACATGCGGAGAGAGAGAGAGAGATAGACTGAAGGAGTGGAAGGGAAATGCTATATAACTTAAATAGATTAGAACTGGCAGGCGAAGGGAAATATTTACGATGGATATTAAAGGTATATGTTAAGAAAAGGAAACCATATTTACCCCACTGTGAAGTATTTATATTGCTATGTTTATCTATTGATCATATCCCATTGTATCAGTAACTGTCTTTGTTTACCTTGTTTCGTATGTTTATCTTCTCTGGAATAAGTTTTCTTTAATGTCGATAATGCTTAAGCTTTTCAAATGCAGACAAAACCAGAAATTATACTTGTATTACTTGGATATTAACAATGGAAATTGTAAAAAGACAACTTTCCACATGTGCACCGAATGGTCTCAATATTACATAACAAGACACTCTAAAAAAAAAACAACCTTGCCCTCGCTGTAAACTCTGGACAATAATACCTCTTTGTACCATGGCGTCGATGCGAAATTACATAAGGAAAAGAAGACATTCATCTGAACGATAATCTAGACTGACCTTTATAAATAGATGACAAACATGAAGGTGAAGGTCAATTTCTTTTCTCCAGTTGTAATTTACGTCGACATTCCTTCTATCGATCAGTTACTTTTTGAGATTTTAACCTCACGTTTACCACATAATTTGGACTATCATGCTGAGGAAATTGGAGATAATTTCCTTTTCAAAGGACATTAATGCAACCGAAACGTGCTGGATGGGCGGATATGAGGTCCTCCAAAATGCAACTGAGTTACCACAGGCTCCTAATCCATCACGGAAGAAACAAATATAATATTTTCGAATCATATCCCTGGAAATCAATGTTGTAATAGAAAAAGATTGCAATTCTTCTATATACATCCTAATCGTTCACTGGTATGATTTCACGTAAAGTCATCATGTTATTCACAGCATAACTCCTCACATGCACCCATGCGAAGAACGTGACTTAGAAACGATGGCTAGTAAACGATCATTCCTCTCACAGTCGTGGCTAAACGATGCTCATTTTAAGCAAAATATCATCTTATTTCTATAAATAACCCCCAGATAGGAAAAACAGTCATTATTGTTGTTGGAATTTTCAGAAAGCTTAAATATTATTTGATCTACACCTTAACACCTTTTTGTAAGTGAAGTGAAAGCGATATAGAT
Organism: Megalonaias nervosa; assembly: GCA_016617855.1. Classification (NCBI taxonomy): domain Eukaryota; kingdom Metazoa; phylum Mollusca; class Bivalvia; order Unionida; family Unionidae; genus Megalonaias; species Megalonaias nervosa. The sequence goes on from JAECUM010029789.1 coordinate 14,664, forward strand.
ATTTTAAAGCAGGAAAATGAATCGGTAGAAGAGGGCAGAATACAAACAAGCTAGAATGGGCGCGGACCGTGTACAAGGTTATAGTGTGAAGAAGAACAATATATTATTTTAATTCATTGTCCCAAATAATGTTTTATCATATTATACACGCATGAGAATAATTCAAGGTGCACTTAATCACTTTCTGATGACGCATAAGTCTCAAGTGTAAAATTCAAGTCTCTATATTGTGTGCTATTTTATTGAAGAAATGGCACGCTCTAAGACAATTGGTTGGTAGAACCTCATGTATGTGCTCATGAAATTCATGTAACTAGGACTTGATATCTAGCTATCGCACAATATGTTAAACTATTCAGCGTATTGATTACAATGATACTATATACAATACTTCATGAACCGTTGATATAAATAGCCATTTTGATTTATAGAACTGAGACATAACATCTCCTGAACAGCAATGGCATTCAAGAAATCATAAATTGCACAAAGTTTCATATCTTAAGTTAAGGCGAATAGAACGAAAAAAGGGATACTATTGGGAAGTTAAGAAAGCGCTAAACACAATTTTGAATTTGATCAAACATCTTTGAATGTATTTGATTATTATATCCATCTGGACATTAATTTGTCTAGATCTAATAGCTTCCTGATTGCTGGGAAATGTAATAAACAAACCACCAACAGAGCAAGAAACGTAATGTTTGTTAGAGTGAATTAGTTAAATTTCCATAGGAATGTATTTCTTAACAATTCACATGAAACTATTATTCCGAGTGTACTATATGTTTGTTAATTGTGAATTATTGTTTTAGGAGGAACTTAACATGAAGAGATTCTGCTCTAATAGTACTAGAAATTATTAAATGTATCAATGAATGTTGCCATGCTAATCTTCTCCCTTCATGTGCCCCCATACTAACTCATCAAACCGTCAATGGCATTAACCAATGAGTCGCGGCATATTGCTGTTTCATAGGGTAGAAATAAACATTCAAATATTAAATATGACGCAGATGTTAGTATTACGCAGCTTTGAATGAATTTCATTCAATCAGTATATGTCTATGCATTCTTCTGTTTATATGTAGTTTCTTATACACGTATCATTGGGATATAAACAATAGAATTTCGAAACACAGCCTTCCAAATTTGCTACAAACCGTTGCCACGTCTATGTTTGGTTTAAACTTTGTGCGCCAGATTAGACGATAAACCATATTACGAGATGATAGGCATTGTAAAACATTTTGAACGGGGTTCGTTCTGCTAAATACTAATAAAACGAAAACGTGGAATGTAAATTGACTACCTTGAAGTCAAGATTCTATTAATGGATATTATACCTTTGGTGTCTTATTCTATTTAGATTAATCACCGAGGGTCAGTTTTCGCTATATAAGTTAGAGCCTCCCGACTATGTTCTATGGGGTCGATTTACTTCATTACACCGCTATCTTTTATCTGACTCATCCTTAGACAGTGCCAATTTGACAATTGCGGACATTCCAATAATCGCTAAAAAGACCCAGGCAAACAAAAGTCAATTTCTTTTGGAAATTGAGATAAAAAGTACATACATGATGTGATGTGTTCGATGCATTAATTGTTTAAGCATATGTTTTTGTGTAAGTATTTG
>JAECUM010029791.1:0-20336 GCA_016617855.1 Megalonaias nervosa
GAGAGAGAGAGAGAGAGAGAGAGAGATACACCAATAGTGCTATGTGCTATGGTTGGATCCTACAGAAAGGTACGGATACCTGATAATACTGAGTAAAATTATGTATCTGTAGGAATATCTTCATGCAAGTTTTAAATTTATTTCCTGTTGGGATTCTAACCTCGATCCGGGGTTTATGGCAGCAATGACCTTGTTTGTGTGAACCAACCTCTATGTAACATTCCTACATGTCGTAAATGGCATGATGGTCATCTTGTTGTTAAAAAAAGAGGAAACAAAAGATACACCAAAACTTTAGAATTTTTGCAAATGTTTAGATGTTTATATTGATGACCATTTCTGACGTCAGAACTAAATCTTGTTTAAAATTCACCTTTCCTGACTTTTACCAGATTAAATATCAGATTTGTTTTAATCACTCGAAACCTCTTTAGATACCAACATCATAAACCACGGAAATACGTAAAATTTAAAACGATCTTCAAATTGTTTTCACATGTATCTGATTCAATTATAACCTCATCACAACACGCCGTCGTTCAATTATTTAGAATGCTTTGACTCCATAAAGATGTTAAGCAATTCCTGTGCGATAAAGTTGGTTGCAAATTTTATGCTTACAATTTTTTTTCTTAAAAAGTAATAATTCCAGAATTTCAATGAAATGACAGAGAATAGTCAAATATGTTTCTAATATAAATATGGTATGTCATTTTTCATAGTTATTTAACGCACCGTTAAGATACGAGTTCACAGAATTTTTCTATCTTCTCCCTTATATCGTGTATGTTTCTGTGTGAATTATGTATTTCCAAGCCCAAAGCATTATAATAGTATCATTCTCATCTGACATTTCTCTGGTATTGATTTCATATATTAACGATTAATTTTTTTTTTAAAGAGACAACGTTATATATTCTATATTTTACACATTTGAAAATAATTTACGTAAGCAATAAGCAAATTAAACGATAATTATTGCTATAAAAAAAACAACAAATATATAACGACATTCACTTAATTATTATATTATTAGAGCTGTGCAGCGATTATTAACAAGGTTTAATAGATAATACAGATTGAATGATATAGCACTCACTATGTACAACGAATGACCTTAAAACGTTTGCTATAATGTATGATAGCTATTGAAAATGTACTCATGTTATGCCAATAAATACAGGACTATGTATCTACCTTGCAGATCAAAAGGGAATGGGATTCGTTACATACACGAATATTCATTTTCCTTGCAGTTTTTAAAGGGAATGGGGTTTTATGACTTCTTCGTTACGCTCAGTTCAGTTAATATATTGAACCTCTTAAATGAGTCAGAGGAGGCCGTTAAATTTGTTTTTCAAGTTAGTGTTAATCAATTAATCAAGCAATAAAACAATCGATCAACCAGTTAATCATGCAAGCATGCAAAAAAGCAAGCAAGCAAAAAAAAAAACAACAAGCAAGCAATCAATCAATCAAGCAAGCAATCGATCAACCAATCGATCAATCAGTTTATTGATCGATATATCAGTCAATCGATCAATCAGTCGATCAATCAATCGATCGATTTATCTGTTTAATCATCTATCTATCTATCTATCAACCAATCAATCAATCGATCAAAAAATTAACCAATAAATCATTTAGTCAATCATTCAATTTTTCAATCGACCGATTAATCAATCTTTAATTTCTCCTACAGAGAGCTCGTTTACAAGTATAGAAACCGGCGCAGATAAATAAAAATGTAACAATTTACTTTGATGATTTCGGAAAACATTCAAGAAGTCATTGATACATATGAAACTAATAGAAAAAAGAGAAACGAACGAATTGAATATCAATAATTATGAAATACATGCGAACATTCAAAACGACGCATAAACTTTGTACATAAATGTAAAAAATCAAGAGGTAAAAAAGAAAAGAAAGTTTATTACAGTACTAGTCCATTAATGATAATGACTTTGCTTTTAAAATGGGGTCTTACAGATATAACATTTTCCTAGCAGCTCATCTGGGAAGTTTTGCTTTTGACTGGTCTTCAGGGTAAGGAGTACTCTGGTGCTACAATAAATTTGAATGAACAGGTCTGAAATGGTGAAGTCGTGTTTTGTCCTGTCTACTGTTACGTTTCGGCTCGTTTAAAGTAACAAAGTAAAGAGCGAAGACAACAAGCCTTGTAAATTTTAACAAAAATAATTTATTTCCCTAGAAAACACGGTGGAAAGGTAAAAAATATGAAACAAGACTTACGATTTATGAAGACGGTCCTAAAATGTGTCCTAAAATTGGGAAAAACATAAGTCCTGTGAATAAACAGTTCTAAATTGAAGTCTGAATCTCAATTCCGTTCCAAGATGGCGGATGACGACGTCAGACGAAGGTTTTACACAAGTGTCCAGAATTTTCACTGTGAATCACAAATTGTATTGTTCAGTTCCAATTTAGAATTAATTTCAGCAAATGTCTTTATCCAAAGCCAGTTGTGTAGTTCTCCAGGGAAAATAATTATTATTTAAAAGGTAGATGAGATACAGCTATCATCAATAACAAAACACATGTTATTCTTCATACGTACGAACGAACAACTCTTTCCAGCACAGGAATACCTTCTTAAGGTATTAGAAACTCTATAAGATGTCATGATGTAACTCTCTAAGATGTTAAAATATAACTCTCCAATATGACTCTAGACTAGTTCGCAGGTACCTGAGTATTTTAAAGCAAACTAATACGTCACCCCATGCACACGCATGAAGAAATCATGGAGATTTCGAAATATCGACAACGTAATATAGAATGTCAACAAGTATTATTAGTAATGACCGTGGTCACAACCAATCATTTACATAGCTATTTCCGACTGTTTACTTAATATGACAAAACAGTCATGCAAAAATCGTGCTTACGCGAGTCACATTTACGTTCTAAATAAACACGATGTTTCTAACAAAATATCAGATCCTATTAACATAATTATCATCATAATAATAATTATATTTAATGATATAAAAAATGAAATAAAAATGAAATAGAAAGAATTAGAAAGAATTCAAATTTTAACACACATGTAACTTAACTACAGGGTCGTAACACTACATTCAATGTCAGTTCTTAAGGGGTTTCACAACTGTGACTCGTCGTTACTTTGGTTAAGTCCTCTGTGTTTTTCAAGTCTGAACTTGTCCAGCACGTATCAGTGAAAGTCGTTGACAACATGTCCTCTTAAAATATATGATGTGACCACAGGTCGGTATACTACCGACCACATTTTTTACTGTAACACCATGACCTCGCTTTAGTACCATCAAAATGCTGTAAACGTGGTTAAATGTGGGCTCATACTTATTCTTCGCAAAGCAGTGCAGAGAGGAAGGGCGAATTTACGTGTCAAAATCTGGAGAAATCATTATGTCTATTGATATCGTCTCGCCAAACTATATCTTCCTTGTCCAGTATAATCATATTGTGCATTTGTTAGGGAAATTTGATTTATTAATGAATTTCAAGACCTCTTTAAGCTCCCACTATTGAAGTCAATTACAAATATCTTGAATAAAATCGGATTGTACAGATGTTTGTATAATTCTTAGTCTAAACAGCCAGCAGCACCGATCGAATGGTGCATGCCTTTTTCAATAATTCGTGCTAACAAGTTTATGTGATTAATAAGAAATCAGGTTGGTCTTAGAGATACGATTCAGTATGGATTCTCATAGAAAAAAAACATATACATTCTATTTTATATGGAAATACACTTAGCCAATAAGTACAGTAAAGTCTATCGTATTCTCTGAAACAACGACATGTTTATACGACATGCCTATTTGTAACAGTAGTGTTAGTATCTTTAAAGATTTAGCGTATAGTGAAATTTAAAATATTATTATTTTTCATCTACAAATACGCTGACAAAATTCGCGAAATTTAAATTCTAGCACTGTCTTTTATATAATATTCTAGTGAAACCACTGCTACTGTGCCATTTCAAGTCTTACTTCGCCAGTGACTGGAGATGGAGGCTTACATGGGTTAGTAAGCACATCCGAGTGGCGTAGACGCATAGTACAGGAATGCAGATCGAAATCTATGTAACTCAAAAGCTCAGTAGAACTGACAAACGTGACCATGTCTTTACTACACATGACATTAAAACATAACTGTAATATATAAGCTAAACTTTCAACATGATTTCGACTAAAAGTACAAATCAACAGTGATCAAATAAACCAACTAAACTCGTAGCATAACTTTGGTATCCTTGCTAACGAAACTCAAAGACGTAGCGATGCTATTCGTGGCTTGTAAAAATGGCGATGTATTTGCACCGACACAATTGTGACATAGTGAGAAGGCATATAATACTTATATATATATATATATATATATATATATATATATATATATATATATATATATATATATATATATATATAATTAGTTCTCATTGAATAAATCGAAAAACATTTATGAGATCTATTGATGCACCAGCAGGAAAATAATTTACACATAAAATTATTTCTCTCTATGATAGGTATTTTAAGTGCGCGCGTGTATTCTAAGAGAGAGAGAGAGAGAGAGAGAGAGAGAGAGAGAGAGAGAGAGAGAGAGAGGACCTTGCAGTAGTAGCAGCTGTTTTTAATTCTACAAATGATTTAAGTTGATCTGTTGTAGTTAGGATCTCAATTTGTGCTTTGGGTACACATCATCTTTGTTTTAGCTTGCTTTTCAAAATAGAACCAGAATAGTATTTTGCATTTAACACTGTTAATCATCTGTATCATTAGCAGTCGTTTAGAGAAGTATTCTATTTACCAATCAGACAGCAAACCACGAGGTACTGGATAGTCCATTGTGAACCGGCTTTAAATAAAACATGGAACAATTGTCTACAGCTATTTTAATGAACTTCCTTGATGATGGGCCCATTTTATACTTCAGTGGGTTTTTCCAAAGCATGATGTTTTGAATGGTAAAATCAGAGTTCATTGTTCCATGTCAAATAGTGTTAATAATGTTGCGTTTTCTTTTTTGGTCTATTTTATTTGTTTTGTTTTTTGTTTTGTTCTTTTGTCTGAAAGAAAACTTTGTTATTTATCCGATACTAAGCGCTGAGTTTTGGACAAGTTATGTTTTCAGCCAAAATTGATTTTCAAGCCTGTAACTGTTACAACATACGTTTTTTTAATGTTTGTACATCGTAAACAATTTTGTACAGCAAAAGTACATGATTTCAGGTAGTCGAATATAAACTAATTTTGTCAAAATAGAATAATTAAGTTTGAAATGTTTCTGAAGTCACTGATGGTGAACATATTGACAATTTAGATAACTTCCGAAGCCAGCTACACTTAACTTTGCGATAAGGTTTAAGTGGCATCCTGACAACGTTTACCTCTATGTAAAAGTTGTGTTTTCTGTAACTTGGAATGTTACCTGTTGTTATTAAGCTTAAGTTAAGGATTGGTTTACCGTTGCATAAGTTTCAAAAATATTTACTTGTGACCAACAACATACAAAATAATAGATCATGCTGTTTGAGCTTGTAGTATGATAGAAGCCTCTTGTGAGTAGCACTGCTCTTTCTTTAAAAGCGTAGATTTAGCTTTCATGAATAGCTGTCAACCATTTCCAAGTTATCTGCCAAGTCCAACTTGTCTGCCAAGAGTAACTCTACATGGATCTTACAACTTTTGTGAAGTAAACCTGTCAGGTTCATTGTTACCCTTAGTTTCATCTGGCGTTTTGTCAAGTTTACCTTACAAGCCTATTGCTAAACTTCCTTTCGTCTGGTATTTTGTCTTGCTAATTTACCTTTCAGGTCCATTGCAAACTTTAGTTTCATTGGCATTTTGTCATGCTTACATGTCATGTCCATTGGTAATTTTAGTTTCATCTGGCATTTTGTTCTGTTTACATTTCAGGTACATTCCGAACATTAGTTCAACAACAGTTTCATCTCGCATTGTGTCCTGCTTACCTTTCAGGTCCATTGCTAACTTTAGTTTCATCTGGCATTTTGTCTTTACCTTTCAGTTCCATGGCTAACTTTAGTTTCATCTGGCATTTTCTCGTGCTTGTCTTTGAAGTTGGTGCTAGCGTTAGTTTCGCCCCGCATTTTGTCTTTTTTACTCTTCTGGTCCTTTGCTAACTTTGGTTTCATCTCGCATTTTGTCGCGTTTACCTTTCAGGTCAATTGCTAATGTTATATATAATTAATTTGTATTGTTTTTTTTATTAGATGAACGTATATCTGTATTTGTACTTGATCTTTGTCCATAGTCAAATTAATGGCGTACCTGACCAGTGACATTCATTTTATAAGCAAAATAATATAAAGCAAATTTTTCTCTATGAATATAGCTTCAATATTCAGATAATTATTAACAGCAAACATATTTACTTCGATTTGTGTTAAACATACAGTCTTGCTTCTGACCATAGAATCTTCCAGAATGGACATTTTCCATTAAGTTCACAGAGCATTTCAGAAAATGGTTATTGCGACCTAAGTCTAGTAGAGGGGTATATAATCTTGTTTACATTAGAATTATTCATTTTTGCCTTAACATCTAAAGCAGAATCAGTCTTACGGTTCTGTTCAGTTTTAAATTAGGATTTATTCCAATTATTATTCACCGGAATTACAATTACTGTTACAATTGCTCAATAATATTCTTTGACTAAAACATTATTCTGAAATTCTAGCGAACTCAGACAAGGATATTTTGGATTATATTATTGTTATACATAAAAAATCTGGGTGTCGGCAATTGGGAAACAGACGCAAAATAAATATGTATTGGATTCTACTGTTATATAAAGTGTTCTGTATATCTATATTTTCTGTAACTTCTGGGGTTGATTTCATTTAATTTTCGTAATTTTTATTCATGCTCGTAAACTGTATAGAATATTTTTTGTTATAAACTGTGTGCATAATTTGAGTGTTGAAAACACAGATTACGTAGGATCTATAAATAGATGTTTACGTACGTGTCGAGAATTAGTAATAATAAGCGTAATAATAAGACTTAAATGGCACCTATGGCGTATTTTCTCAGTGACTGATCGGATATGGAAGTTTCATGAAGAATTCTGTGGAGTCGCTGGTTGCGCGAGGTCATATAAATATACGTAATTTGTCGTAAATCAATAGTGTATGTTGTCACATGGGTCTCTTGCGAACTTCAGTCGCAATATAGGGTGTATATAAGGAGAAACTTAAGCATTCAGTTTTATCCCAATTTCTGGGGTCATTCACATTTTTGTGTCCTTGATGTAAGTCTACGGAGGTATTTTATGTTGTACTTAAATATATTTCGAGAGGAAAAGCATTTGTTTGGACTGTTCAGTGGTGACAGAAAGTGCTCATTATTTGCACTCTAATATTATTCTGGAACTGTTATAAATTATTCGAAAGAATTCTGGACAACGCCATCTTGGCATCACGGTTCTTGGAGGACCAGTACATTTCCGGTATTGAAAATATTAAGGGACTTTTTATTCGTTTTGGACTTCCATAGACCTTTATAAGGACTAATTTGGATTCACTTCATTCTGCTGTAAGTTCCTCTTACATTTTTCATTTATTACTTTAATAATTAAATTGTTTGTTAAGTTTTACAAAACTTGTTGGTTTGCTTCTTTTCTGTTACTTAAGTTTCTGACCAGAGTCGTAACAAAAATCAACCAAGGAAAGTAAATAGCCGTACAAAATAAATATTTATTGGCATCTACTGTTATACAAAGTCAAAAAGGAAAGTAAAAATAGATGCAAAATATAGACACAATTTATCCGTTTGTTCAGAATGCAATAGATACAAAATAGCCGTTTGTTCAGAATGCAATAGACACGAATTAGATGTTTGTTCAGAATGCAATAGACACCAATTAGACGTTTGTTCAGAATGCAATATACACAAATCAGCCGTTTGTTCAGAATGCAATAGACACAAATTAGCCGTTTGTTCAGAATGCAAGACACAAATTAGCCGTTTGTTCAGAATGCAATAGACACGAATTAGACGTTTGTTCAGAAAACAATATACACAAATTAGCCTTCTGTTCAGTATTCAAGAGAAGATGAGATTATGAATGATGAATTCTATGGAAGAATTAAAAGCATTAATCTTCTATCTACCTTAAAAAGACTACTGAATGAAATGACTAACGAATGCACAGGAGAAAAGAGAGTTAATCTTTATTTAAAATCTGTATAAACTATCATTTCTAAAATATAATATTTAAAATCTAAGATTGAAATGTATGAAAAAGCAGACTGAAGGGTGAAAAAAGAGAATAACAGAAGAAAAAGTAACCAAATAACTTTAGTCCAATAGCAACTGATAATGCTCAGAGTAAAATGGTGGAAATAGTTGGACGTTTCATACAGCTGGGAGAATTTTGAGAAGTAAAAATAAATACATTAAGCAAAATTCCGCACAAGCGTTGCAGCAAACGTGCCTTTATGTGTACATCTGCAACGACTGATTAAAGAAAGGTTTCTGACAATTGCTTCTAAATGCACTGCAATACGTATAAAAATATTAACTCTTGTTCTGTCTACAGTACAACATGCTCTGTCTACACTACAGCATCCTCTGTCTGTAGTACAACATCCTGTCGACAGTTAAAGCTACTACGTCCACAGTAGAACATGCTCTGTGTACAGTACAACATGTTATGTCTACAGTACAACATACTCTGTCTACAATACAACATGCTCTGTCTACAGTACAACATGCAATGTCTAAAGTACAACATGATCTGTTTACAGTACAACAAAACTGTCCACAATACAACATGCTTTGGTACAGTACAACATACTCTGTCTACAATACAACATGCTCTGTGTACAGTACAACATACTCTGTCTACAGTACAACATGCTCTGTATACCATACACCATACTCTGTCTACAGTATAACATGTTCTGTTTACAGTACAATATACTCTGTCTACAGTTCAATATGTTCTGTCTACAGTGCAACATATTCTGTGTACAATACAACATGCTCTTTCTGCAGTACAACATGCTTTATCTACAGTACAACATGATCAGCCTACAGTACAACATTCTCTTTCTACAGAACAACATTCTGTCTACAGTGCAACATGCTCTCTCCACAGTGCAACATACTAGGTTTACAGTACAACATACTCTATCTACAGTTCAGCATGTTCTGTCTACAACATGCCCTATCTACCGTACAACATACTCTATCTACAGTACAACATGATCTGTTCATATTACAACATGCCCTGTCTGCTGTACAACATACTCTTTCTGCAGTACAACGTGACTTGTCTACTGTACAATATACTCTGTCTACAGTACAACATGATCGGTCTACACTACAACATGCTCTGTCAACTGCACAACATACTGTCTACATTATAATATGCTCTGTCTGCAGTACAACATGCCCTGTCTACTGTACAACATACTCTGTATACAGTACAACATGGTGGTACAATCATGAATCACATGATGTAGATTAGTCTTTATTGAGACACCTATATTCATCATGGCTGATTGTGCATTCTTTTGTCATAAGTATTTGTAACACAAATCGTGAAACAATTGACTAGGTAATGTCGAGGTGTATGTCTAAACAAATACATTTAGAATGTAAGCGATATAAAAAAAACAGGTTATCATATAGAAAGGAGGGCATATTTTTATTAACATGAATCACCATTTGATAAATAAATAAAAGCAACAGAAGTAACAGATAGATTCGGCATCGAAAATACCACAGTAGACATCGATGATTTGACTTCATGACTTAAAGACATAACTGGTTTTGACACAGAAGTGTATGTTTACCTTTAATAAATAATATCAATTGCTTCAAATGTTCTACGTCGTCATAATAGTTAGTCAAGACATTTGGCCTCTTTTTCAATCAGATCAACTGTGAATGTGCAGAGAAGTTTACCTTACCTACGTCACCTTGACATAATAATTTAGTTATTGATTATGAGAATCAGCATAAAGTTGTAAACCTAACTGTAAGAGCTATTTACTACATACTACAAACGCTTTGTCCATAAAATAGAATATCGGCTAAGAAACAGCTAACTGTTCGATACACGTTTGTGGCGTCTGTCAAATTATTTCTACATAAACGTATGTTTATGTTCAACGTATGTTGTAACAGTTACAGGCTTGAAAAATGAATTCCATACAAATTAAGCCAGGTTTTGCTCTAAATCGATGATTTTTTTAAATTTCCATCTGTATATTTTCAGGTAATGAAAGTTTAAATTTCAGCTTTCAGTCTTCCTTATGTGATATAAAACTGATAGTATTCAAACTCTTGCAAAATCACATAATACATTTGAGAGAGAGAGAGAGAGAGAGAGAGAGAGAGAGAGAGAGAGAGAGAGAGAGAGAGAGAGTGTGTAAGGTGCAACAAAAGTAACAGTAACATGATACAGCAATGATGTTGATCTGTGAACACCCGCAATTTTGTCAGGGAAAACATTTATTGTACATTTGTGTTTACCTCAAATCAAATTGAAATTGAAAGATTACATCTTGCATTACAGGTGAAAGAAAACAGTGATCTTTGAATAAAGTTTAATTGACTTTTGTGACACATCTATCACTCAGTCAAGGAAATATGTTTTATTTAAATTATGCGAGGTGTATTTTTTAAGCTTCTATTTGGTGATTGTATGTAAGCGAAGATAGACTATTTTCGTGAATTGATCCTAAAATGTCAAAGAATTATCTTCCATAGGATGAACTGATTATCCATGTGTACATTTTACCTAGTCATTCAATAAGTAAATACAGTCCGTCTATATATTCATGTTTAATGAATAATATGCAAAATAATGACTGAATGATTAAACTGTTTGTGATGATGCAAAATGTGGAGTTTGGTTGGGTTTATATCTAAGAGTAAATTATTATCAACGCTGAAGTAAGTAAAGTTTGAATGACTATACGATAACCTTGTGAGTGGTTATTAGAGCTGGGTAACACAAAACATTTTGTACCGCGGTATGCAACGGTATTTCTAAACATATCGTGGTACGTACCACGGTATAACGCGGTATTTCTGAGCATACCGCGACGCGTACCACGGTATACCGTAATTATAGTAGGGACAAAAACTTCAACTTTCTGCGGCAGATGCCTGGGACTTTTTAAAAATGTCCAGCTCCATATGTGAAAAATATCTTACTCTGATTTATAGCAAATTAATGCCATGCTGTATGTATTACTGTTACGACTCTATGGTCTTAAAATAAGTAATAGAAAAGAGTGAGAATCAACAAGCTTTATAAAATTCAACAAATAATTTATTTCCCTAATAAATTGAGAAGTGAAATGTAAATAGAAAGGAACCTTTGGTATTGCGAATGAAATCTCAAATAATCCGAGAATTACAGACACAAGTCCTAATAATTAAAGTTGAAAGTGTTGATGTGCCTGTGATGGCTCATAAAGTGTTGATGTGCCAACAACCTTTTTTTGGATCACAATAATATCATCCAAGAATTAAGTCCTTATTTGAAATTTCATTACAAATTCAAATCCCTATTTCCAAGAATGTTATCAGAGCACCTTTGTAGTTCAGGGAAGAAATAATTTAAATAATTCGAAATCAAATTAATGTACATAACAATAACTTGATTCGGCTCGGATGTTAAAGCACCATTTAATGATCTTTTTAGTAACAAGATTATATTATCGTCTGCTTGACCTCTGGTCACAATCAACATTTATTAGAACAAATTACCTAATGGAAAATAACTTTCTAGATACTTCTTAATATTTACAAAATAAATGTTAGAGTTAGAAAATCTGTTACTAAACTTATAATATATAACTGGACTATATCAGGTACGCCAGGTAATCTGTAGGGGAATTCCAATAACCTAGACCCAGACCCAAATAAACATGTTTACTTCTATTAATAACGATTTTCACATCAAACCCATGCACATAAAGAATATTTTAGCTATGTATTACTTATTTACAGATTAAAAAAATCAATAATTCAGGTTAAGTAGAAAATAAACTTGATTTTTTACAAGGTTAAGTTCAACATACAATGTTATATTACAATAGCATATAATTAAATTATATCACGATTAAAGTCATCAATTTATACATACATACAACAGAAATGGAGAAAGAACACCCCCTTTCCGCACACCATTTCTCACACGGAAAGACATAGTAGTTATCTCACGCCCTTTACAAACAATTGCTGTTTGCCGTACCAATTAAAAAGCAAACAAACAACATACAATGGAACATTTTTATCAAACAGCTTTCTGAATAGGGTCCAGTGATTTATTCGGTCAAAATCACTCTTTCATCTAAGAAACATAAGATAAACTGGACTACCGTTATAGACATAGTAATTAATTTCTTTCTTGAAGGCAAACAACCACATATCAGTATAGAGATGTCGCCTAAAGCCAAACTGTTTGTCTTGGAGCTCTATTTCATTCTTTGAAGCAAACTTAGCTCTAAAGCTTTGGATATCACAGTGTCCCTGGCAATAGGTCGATAATTGTTTTCGTCAGACTTAACTTCGCTCTTCGAATTGATAACTGGTAACAGACTTGCTCTAGTGAGGTCAAAAGGAATAAAGCGATGCACTAGCATTTTACTGAAACAAATCGTAAGTAGCACACGCAACCGTTGACCAACATATTTAAGGTATTCCGCTTGAGAGACTCAGACCCCGGTGAACGACCAGTTTTTAACTTAGCAAAGGTGCTATTATGGTGCAGATGTAGAAACGCAGTATCTCCATATGCAATATGCTTGTTTCAGAGACGCCCGCAGAATTTGGGGGGGGGGGGGGAATATAGAGGTCAGCTATTAAGTTTTACGGATGTAGGCCAAAACATGTTTAGAGATGAAGTAGGGGGAGGGGGACCTGGCGCCCATGGTTTATTTAAGTCAGTCATTACACTAATCTTGTGGGTTTCACCATTAACTGGATTAGATATTTCACAGTAACGAATTCGCTACATAACAGCAATATTTTGCTGGCCTGTCGCGTAACCCATGGAATTTGCCAGAAGAAAGCGTTTATGATATTTTATTCCTGGCAACATCTTTTTAAAACGAGTTAAACTTTTACTGCTCAGCTTCTTGGCATCTAAGGCAGCCTTGTATCTAGTTTCTTACAGTTTACATAATCTTAAGGCACACCTAAACTGGGCCCTGGATATTCTCATCATATCGCAAAGAAGACCTTGTCTTGGCTTACCATTATCACGCCAAAAGATATAATAATCCCTAGCCTCCATATGCAGATCTTGTACATATTCATTCCATCCCGGTGCTAAGTAAGTTTTACAATTATTGCGAACAACAGTATTACCGGCATCTGCAATGGCCGTTACAACAGCATGATAAAATATATCATTAGCCTCCTGAAGATCGAAACGATCACAGCTCTCTGCTTAGCATAACATTGCTTAATATGGTATATGCACATTACAAAGCAGGATATCAGTCGTGTCCGAATAACGCCTCTTCTCACTTTCAGTCAAGTCACACCAGCTTATATACCAATATTTTGTTACTCTATCACTGTGCAAACCTCGGGTTCTCTTTTTGGTACATTGGCCTTTGCTATGATCCTACTATTTCATGTACAATTTCAATATCCTTTATACAATGATGACCAGCGCTCGTCGAAAGACAATGATCAACTACGATATATATATATATATATATATATAATATATATATATATATATAGTATATATATATATATATATATATATGGTGTATATATATATATATATATATATATATATATATATATAAATTACGAAGTTTTCTGACAACCTCTGCAAAGTTGAAACTTTCTCTAAAGTATCATCCTTGCTTTCACATGCATTCGAGGTTGAATGACTGTGGTATTGCACTTTATCAACAGTAAGGCTGCTGTCCAAAGGGAAAAGAAACAATAAACAGCAGCAGAAGGAGATGTGAAAGAATGGAAGATAAGGAGAAGACGTGGAGGAGTGGAAAGATGAGACAGGTGAGTTCTCTGTCTCCTACAGAAAGAGACGATGTGTTGTAGCTAAGCCCATGGTGAAACCTACCCGTCCAGAATATCGTCGTTCTTAACGTCTCATTGGTCCAGGGCGACAATCCAACTGCCCTTTTCAGAGTCATTCGTGTCTCATAGAAAAAATACACTACTCGAAATATTGCCAAGTTTGTATGTTTTACATTTTATATGGCAATGTCTTCCACAGAAAAGAAAAAACTCCTCTTTCTACCTCAGTGAAAAACTATATTAAACCTCTTTCTTCCTATGTGTCATGGTAAGCATATGGTAGAGTGTGTCCTTGTCTAATCTTAAACACCTCTGCAAAACACTGATGGGTATACTAAGTTAGGTCCCTGCAATTTCTCTTGATTATGTATTCTTTACTATATCTAGGGACGTTTTCCTTCATGCAAACTACTGGTATACACAAGGGGATCCCTTTACCGAGCGAATCTAACACTTGCGTGAGTTCTGCTCAAAGTCCCTTGTTTTCTTCTACATGTACTTCCAATGACTTTCTAGATAACAGTCACTGTCAACTGGAAGTTCTAACAAAGCGCCAGGACTATAAATAATTTTTCTTTAATCAAGCATTGACCACAAAATATCCCAACTTCACATTTGTATCACATCTGTATGGGTTCTCCTTGTAAGGTTTCCGTAGAGTAGCGCCAGCATATCACAACATGAAAATATAAATACAACTCAAACACCCAATACAGAGAATTATTTTCCGACTCTATCACTGAGTCAGTCGAATCACGATTCTGAATCTGACTTCACGAATACCACTACACCTTATTTACCTTCATAGCAACAATAAAAGTCGTTTCCAGATAATGGAACAGCCCTTTCTCAATTATACCAATGTACAAAATATCAGTCCATATCATAAATATTTCACATGGGGATACACAACCAATCAATAACTTTAGATTTTAAATAGGAACTACTTAGCGATATGCCTCATCTGAACTATACTATTAAAAATAAACCATGCCAACATGAAATCTCATCAACACTGCACTCTGTGACTTTTGCTCCAATAAAATGGCCAATTACATGGGCAGTCAAATATTTCCCCAACACCAACTTTCCATAATCATACAACTAATCACATAAATCTAATAAATCTATAAAATGAAGACGTAAATACAAATGGCACATACCCATGGATTATTACAATACTCGTACACTTTTCATTAGATAGTATGCACGGGATGTTGGATAGTAATTGAAAGTAGTTGCTGGATAGAAGTGTTCGTGTGTACATGTGTGGTGGTGGTGGTGGTGGTGGTGGGCATGGTATATAAACTGAAAGTACATTTCCCATGAAGGAAATAAAACCGAAATGGGGCTATAAGCTTTCGACCTTTCACCTTTTATACTTTGCGTCGCTAAAGCCGCAAACACGGGGCTTTAGTCCTTCAAGAAATTTAACATTGAAGATCCAATACAGAACCTAAGTGATCCATATCACTACTCTGCTTGCCTATAATTGTACCGAACCATGTCTGTACTTGTGAAGAATCAGTCCTGTACAAGTGGAAAATAAGGCCTGTATAAATGAGGCCTTTTGGCTTAAAATCTGATTGATAAAATCTCTTTCGTTTTTCTACCTTAAGAAAATAACTGGACTGCTGCGTACACAATCTAACACATTTTATGATCCCTTGAATGAAGCGAAATGAATTATTTTATAATGCTGGACGTTAGCAAATCAACGTTGCTACTATGAGAAACGAGTTTCTATCATGCCCTCTGTCGCAGAAAAGTGGGTCAATCGAGTATGCACGTGGGAGGCTTGTATCATGATAAGGAGAAGGGTTCAGCGACAAGAAAAAATAGTAAATCGATTTCGTTATAATGGTACCAAATTATAAAGATGTGAACATAATGATAACAGGTACTAATTCTTTTATATTGGACAATAATACCTCCTGCTCATCCATTCTTCCATAGAGAGAGAGAGAGAGAGAGAGAGAGAGAGAGAGAGAGATGAATAACGTTTGTTGAAGATGTGTCATTAAATGCAAGTGTTTCCAAATGCAATAAGTTGATCAGAAGATCTTAATTGTTTTAATGAAGGTTATGACAAAATAAAGGCATACCGTGATTAGTATCAGCAAGTTTAAATCTTGTTTTACATCTGGACTTAATAATTAATTTTAATTTAAAACTTTTAAAACTCGTTAATTAAATTAAATTAGCTTTATACTGTTGAACGATTATAATTTTTCAAACAAGGCTAATTAAAACGAAATTCTCGAGTGACTAGCTCACTGCTAATAACCTTTATTTCGAAACGGTCTCAATTCTTATTTTATTAAGTTTGTTCTAAATAAAGGACACCGTTATGATTCTATAACCTCCATTTCGATAACGTTTCATGAACCACGTTTTCTCCACTGACATTTCTACACTACTATCGAATTATAATTTTCTCTCATGCAAGTCAAAATAATATATGTTTGTGCCTTTGCTCATTGCAATTGCTAAATTTTCATGTAAGCATGTTATGCGACATAAAACTGATATCCCACTAAAACAACAACAAAAAAACTATATATAACAATACTAATGCGGAATGTTTCTATTTGGCCAGATTATGAAGGAAACTTCCTGGGAGTAGAAACTTTATTAACAGAGTGAATATATAACTACTTTCAACAATGTTATTATCTTACATTTTTCCTGCTTTATCTTTCGTTCGTTTCATACATTAACCGCTGTTTGATTCACTTTTGATGTCTTTTTCTCTTTCAGTTACCTTTCTTATCTTTCAATTTTAAATCCTTACCCTCACTTTCGACTTTATAAACATTTAACAATATCTAATCGAATATAACCAACAAGCATTTTGTCTTGTTACGACCTCTATATCGGCCATATCTCTGAAATTTTCATGCAATATTCCTTGTATTGGCACAGTGCCAGCACGTTAATTGCTATTGCATTCCAGACTACTGTACGTTAAGTATTATGATATTATTTCCTCTTTATACAGCCACTCAATTCCACGGTTATGTGCAATTCCTGTACAAATTAAATCCTGTGATTAATTTGCTATTAGGTTCTTTTCATTTGTTCCACGTATAGTACTAGCACCGCTCGGCGTCACAAATGGCGCAATGACATAATGTGAAGGAAGACCTAAAATTCCGAGGCATTTAAATGATGTTGGAAGTCATTTGTTTCCTTGTACAACGCTCTACAGTTTTGTCAACAACAGCAGCAATAACAAAAACCAACAAAAACAGTAAAAAAAAGCACATTTCCTCTATAATAAAAATGAATGGACATTTGTGGTCAGGTTGTTGCATTTTTTATTTTGATTTAGAATAAAACAAATCATCTCCGCAAAAAACTCGTAGTTTAACAGAGGTGGATGTAGATTTGATACAGTGCAATATGTGAGAAGGAATGGATGGATAGATGGATCTCTCACTTTATTTTATTAGGAGTATTTTTCATCTAAATCGAGCCCTGTGGTATTTTGGGTACTTTAATTTAAAGTCTTGTATTTTCAAATGCAAATTTATCTTGGTTCTTTGCTAAATATAAAAGATAAGGTAGTTTGCATTTTTTAAATCAGGAAGAAATCTAATTTTTAAAAATCTTATTAACATAATAACAAATCAGTAAAAAAATGGCTTCAGCAGAGGAATTCTGAGTCTTACAGGACTCTTTCTCAGGGTAAAAGATGAGATATGATGTGACAAGTAACTGTAGGTATGCATATATCTGTTTACAATTTGAACCTGACTCACTACAGCCTGGATCTCAGTCACTACAGTCTGGATCTGACTCACTATGTCTGGAACTTACTCACTACTGTCTGGATCTCACTACAGCATGGATCTAACTCACTATAGCCTGGATCTGACTCATTATAGTCTGGATCTAACTCACTCTAGTCCGGATCTGACTCATTATAGTTTGGATCTGACTCACTGTAGTCCGGATCTGACTCAT
This sequence comes from Megalonaias nervosa, assembly GCA_016617855.1. Lineage (NCBI taxonomy): Eukaryota > Metazoa > Mollusca > Bivalvia > Unionida > Unionidae > Megalonaias > Megalonaias nervosa. The sequence continues at coordinate 18,027 of JAECUM010029791.1, forward strand.
TATAGTCTGGATCTAACTCACTGTAGCCCTGATCTGACTCATTATAGCCTGGATCTGACTCACTACAGTCTGGATCTGACTCACTACAGTCTGGATTTGATTCAATATATTCTGGATCTACCTCACTATTGTCTGGATCTAACTCATTATAGTCTGAATCAGACTCACTAAGGTCTGGATCTGACTCATTAAAGTCTGGATCTAACTCACTATAGTCTAGATCTGACTCATTACTGTCTGGATCTGATTCATTATATTCTGGACCTAACCAATCTGAATTGTACCCTTTATTCAATCTCACAAATTAATTATTCATCACAATTAAAATTAGTCCTTAAAATGTTCAACACCTTCAAAATTTACAACTTTGGAACATTTTTTCCTTCAGCCACACAAATGTTTACACTTTTTGACAAATATCAATCTGAAACAAAGAATGTAATATAAAAACTGTGCTATTTTTGGCAGATGGAGCAGTCTAATGTGTATGAGCCTGATGTGGCCTTGAACTCTGCTTTTTTTTTTAAAAAAGTCAGTATGTATATAGATACAGTTACAAAATTTGCAACATAACAACGGTAACAATATCTATTTTACCAATTAAAATAAAATGAAGATGAAATCATGGCAACAAAATTATTTGAAAGTTAAAATTGTAATGTGAGTTCCGTCTTGAATTTTTCTCCCTTCTTGTTATATTCAAATTTTCAGTTTCAAAAGTAATATAAGTTGACTTCATCATAGAAATTTATTTGTTAAGATTCAAGTGGTATTTATGATGTCAGCAACTCTACTAACGTTTGGAATAGAAGTAATTTGTGCACTTTATTATTATTATTATTATTATTATTATTATTATTATTATTAAGAAAGAACAATCAGCATTTGCATGTAGAATCTAAGTCAGAAATATGTAAATAATCTTTTAAAATAATATCTTTCTTTCAAACTTTTAAATGAAGATATATATATATATTAAAAATAACATGGCTTTTAAAGTTTTGGTATAAAGCAATTTGATATACCAATACTGTTGGTATATCAAATTGCAATCCGCTCATGGTGCAATAATATGTATATATAAACTTTCTCGCAACCGGGTGCTGTTGATTCTAGATCAATGATGAATTTCCATACATTAATCACTAGTGACATATAAAATAATGATAAAAAGTATTAATAATCCCTGTTTTCTAAATGAATTTAATATGGTACACAATTTCATCGCAATCCTTTCTGCTTTCTGTTCCCCCTCCCCTCTCATGCATAATGGTAAAAACTACACAAAAATCTGGAGTGAGAAAGAGAAAAAGAATTTGGGATGGATGGAAACGTTGAAATTGAACTTACACCAAGTAACCTACAAGAATATGGTTCGTCGTAACGGTATGTGTGCACTTTCCTTTGGATTTTTCTACAGTGTTTATATAATCAATGATACAAAGTTGCAAACCATGTCGACATTTTATGGTAAATTTCTCGGTTATGTGGACTACATACTGTGATATATTTAATGTTTTGCTGCTGTTGTTATTGTTCTTAAACCTATCATAATGTTCTTAAATTCGATTATTATTAATTAAATATGAAAACTCCAAAGGCCGCCCCCCCCCCACCAGACCATCGTAGCAGGATATGGGAGAAAATCTATGAAAAGATGAGCGTAGAGGATTTTCACTTGTGTCATGCCACGATGTTTCTGAACTTATGAATGATGGTAAATGTTAAGTCCAACCAAGCAAAAGATATGAGAGAGAGAGAGAGAGAGAGAGAGAGAGAGAGAGAGAGAGAGAGAGAGAGAGAGAGAGAGAGAGAGAGAGAGAGTTTTATGGTCGGTAGTACTGTTATTAAAGCAAAATAATGACTTAGATCAACTGTAAATATATTAAATTATTATAATTACCTCTTGTTGGTTCATCATTTCGCTTAGTTTCTATTCCACATTAAATTCCATGCGCCGGTACGTCAGTGGCTGAGCGTTCATGTGAATGGCGTAGTTAACCATGTGTTTGTAATGCTCCGCTTTCGTCCTTAAAACCATCTTTCATGTTTAAATCATAAGTGTGTATTATATTGATCTAATCAATATGAACAAAAAAATAGAAACTCAAAACAGGAAACAATCAACTTATCAATATGCAAAGGTGACTTTGAATAGCCACAAAAGGTTCAGAACTACATTTTGTAGCGGACACACTCGGCAGGGATGTGAGGAGTTCATTCACTCGGTCAGTACACAGTTGACTGTAGTAAATCTTAACTACGTTCAAAGAGCAAATATATGTATTTGTATGTGATATAAATAAAATA
>JAECUM010029793.1:5000-20105 GCA_016617855.1 Megalonaias nervosa
TTTCAAAATTCCGGAAAACCGTGACATTGTAACTGCAGATTTGCATGGGTACGTGAAGGGAGAGAAGGTCAGCTGAAACCTCCCTTTCCAGTTCAAATGTGCTCTTTATAATGCTGCGAAAAACAGGTAAAGTTGGCCATTTTGGGAAAGAACGAACAAAGCAATACTTAAAAGCTCGCCCTTCTAAAAGACATAAGGATTCGCCCCTATCTAGAGCTGTTCAACAAGGAATCTGTCCTATATTCATTTCAGCAACCTGGATTGCACACTGGACAGAATGAAAATCTATCCTATGTACTCTATGCTCATTTTTGTAACCTGGATTGCACGCTAGACCGAATAAGAATCTGTCATATGTACTCTGTGTTAATTTCAGTAACCTGGATTGCACACTCGACTGTCTGACAATTTTTCCTGCGTATTCTATGTTCATTGCAGTAGCCTGGATTGTACCGTGTTCTGTCTGAGAATCTGCCGTTGTACTCTATGTTTAATTTCGTAACTGGATTGCACACTAGACTGTATTAGAATCTGTTCTATGTACTCTACGTTCATTTCAGTAAGCTGGATTGTACACTAGACTGCCTGAGAAATGCAACAGAAGGAGTCAGCTACTACTGTAGTGTTGAGTACGACAACACTACGCTCATCACTTTCTACCGCTTCCTTTGTGCCAATGTGTCCTGTAAGTAATGTTCTTTTGGTCCAGTGTTACATGCTGGAAAACCTGACCCTATATTCGCTATATAGTACTCACGTCCGCATCCATTCTCTGTAGCAATTTTGACTAGTAAAAATTATTATTTAGCTTAATGTTATAATGGAACACAAAGTCCTGTATTCGTCAGATGCTACTCCTTTCAGCCACATACGTGTTAACATGACCTGGTCTAATAAGCAACTGTTCTCCTTTACTGAGGTTGTACGATGCATAGTCAGGTAAGTCGCTGTCGTTTAAAATGTCGTACGGCCATTCCTATATTCCGATTTCTATACCTCAGATATCATGTAGGGTTTCTTCTTCGTTTAGACTTAAATAATGTCATACTACTATTACACCCATATTTTTTTTTTTTTTCTTTCCAGTAACATCGTCAGCAACGAATAACTGCGCCAGTCACTTCCAAGCACTTCAAACAACATGTCAGCCGATGCTGAATGATAGCTTGAAAATAATCTCGAGTGCCTTTCAGAACAGTTCGGACGAGAAATTATATGTAATGGAAACCTGCAGGTATAGTTTCTCTGGAACAATGTCGCGCAGCCTAGTTTTCAAAAGAGAAACATTTCACCAAAGCAATTCTGAATTTTATAAATTCCATGCATTTTGAATTCCTCGCTATTGTCATACCAACACTACTGTAAAACCACCACTACTGTCAAGCCAACACTTCTGTAAGTCTGCTGTTCATATACATTTGTACGCAAAAGTTTATTTTGCGACGATGGACAGTATGAAATAAAAGTTAACATACATTTCTAGAACATGCTGAAGGACCTTACAGGGACAACCAGTGCAAAACGTTTAAGTACTTTGTTTTTCCTCTCAAACACTAATGAATAGCCTTAAATTCAGTAAACTCAGACTCGCTGGTTGGCTGGCTCTTGTTTTGCGGCATATAAGCACATCAAAGACTATTTGGTGCCCAGGATGTTGTAGTAAAGTGCCTTATCGCGAGATTACTCCAGCCGGTCTTGCCGGAATTAGAAGCCACAGAGATTCCCTGCATTGAGACAGTGTGTGTGTGTGTGTGTGTGTGTGTGTGTGTGTGTGTGTGTGTGTGTGTGTGATTTGGATATGTTAACGTAGCTTTAACAATTTTTCAGTCATATCGCTACGATGCCTGCAGTGTGGCAGTTTAACCTCTTAATGTTGAGCGTTTAGCGAGGCAGCTATTAGTACCATTTTTATAAGTCTTTGGTATGACTCGGCTGGGGTTCGAACCCGCGACCTCCCACATCCGAGGCGGACGCTCTAACCACTAGGCCACCAGAGCGGTGTGTGAGAACTAGTAAAGAAAAAAATAAAACATGAACCAGCAGGAAAAGAGGGCCAGTCTAGAGCATTTTATTCCAAAAATATTTAACGAGCTTGATTTGTACGTTCCAATCAACAATTGCAAAACAGTTTTATTCGCAAAATACTCACCTTTATTAATGCCATGACGTCATATTACAACTGTTTGCCACAGTGTAATACGGCATTTAGCAATGTCATATTACGTCATCCTGTAATGACACTTTGTCACAAATAGACTCTTTTCTCGTTCATTTGAGATCAAAGTTATGCAATCCGATGAATTAACTTGTGGTGGATCCCATTTCAGTATGTGTTAGCATACAGTTAATCTTTAAATTAATCGGGTTTTGCCTGTGTTAAAGACAGAAATATGCCTCGTCTCTGTGTTAAATCGATAATCGAATTTTATATTTTTCAGTGCAAAAGTGAACTTTACTAATTGTATGAAACTTCCAGTCGATGGGTCAATATCTATATGTACAGCTGAAGAAGCCAAGTTTTACAATGATGCACTGAATGCCACATATTCATTCTCAGTCTGTGGTTTAAGCTCTCCTTTGGTGAATCTACATTATATGAACACATACTGTGGCGTAGTCTCCAATCTGTCTACCACAACCCTTCCTTCGCCTACTACTGATGCAAATTCTATTGGTTCCACATCAACACCAATAACAACAACTATAATAACGTCACCTGAAACAACAGCGACAATGGCGATACCAACAACAACGACATATTCACCTCCGTCTACCACTCTGACACAGGTGACGATACCATCTTCAACAACGACGACTACAAGTCATCAAACAACAACGTCCACAAATACAACGACACCTACACCACTAACTACTTCGACCCAAGAGCCGAGAACATTACCAACAACAAGTATAACATCAACAACATCGACTTCTAGTCATCCAGTAACAACCACGACGACATCTACATCGACACCTCCAGCACCACTTGCCACTTCAGTACAGGTACCAACAACATCCACAACAACTAACACAACGATGACTACTAGTAGTATTCCTATAACAACGACGATAACATCAAGAACGACCACTCCAACTACATTAACTCGGAGAACAACGACCACCACAGAAAGCAGCATCCCGTGTACATCTGTGAACAGTGGTATAATTGATTGCCTGACACAGTATAATCTACCGGGTTACAATCTTACTGACTATGTTAACAATGCAGTGACTATTTGCGAGTAAGTGAAATGAAATTACGTGCAGTTGATTTTGATAGTAAAAAAAAAAAAAATGCTAGGTTTTATTGTAAATGTCCTTAAGTAGTTTAAATTACTTTCAATGTTTTACTTAGTCAGTAAAATAAATACGCACCTGTGAATACAAGGAATGAATAACATGCATATTTTGTGCGCTATGTATCCCGAATTCTTTGGTAAATTGTTTATTCCTAAAATGTGCATAAAGTGAATATTTCTCGATACATTCCTGTAGTTGCCCTGAATGGATATAACTGAGAACAGCTGTGAAATAAAATTTGCGTTCGACGCATGTTTTAGAATCGTCAATGTTTATTTATTCCGTTTTTTTTTTTTTTTAATTTCATTTCCTTCAGGAAATTGGAATGTATCATGGGCTGCATCAAAACTGCTGTTGGTGACTGTTACAAGAACAACATTCTGTACTTGACGTACGACACCGTGGCTCTTATAACAACAAACCGCTACATGTGTGACAATTTAAATGGTACATTCATTTAAAATCAGTTACTGTATCATCTTTTGTATGCACTCACTTATAAGTCGAGTCCAACTGCAAACTTTCCAGGACCAGATCTGCTGTCGCATAACACGCCGGTAACATCTGAAACTATGCAGTGTGTATGCAGTGTGTATGCAGTGGTCAGTAGAACAAGCAGCGTACACCATGATCTGACTCCACATAATGCGAATCCTGAACAACGTCTATGTTGATAATTACTCAAATAAATAATAAATAAATACAATGACATATGTAATAACATCTTCGCTAGTAAAGGGTCCGATAACGAGTAGATATTTCTGTGCATCTGGTCTGTGAATTTCGTTGGATGCGGCGGCAAGCCACCGCATCCAATCAAAATTAAATTGTTCAAATTTGAACACGGTTCCTACGTGATTGAGTGTAGGGGAGCACACAGCTTGAATGGACTGATCAATAAGCACTTTTCCAGTGCCGGTCCGTGTTTGCACAAATACCTTTCACCCAAAGCACCGATATACCTGTTCGATCCGCCAAGGTGTAGATAGGGTTATCGGAACCTTTGCCAGCGAAGATGATGTAATAAATCATATAATGACTTATTATTTTGCTCGCATAAACAATGTCTGTGCGAGAGGATTGAAGCATGCTTAATTGGATATGTGGATGGATAGTTGGATGTATGGATGTAATGACGATTAAATAGATGGTTCGATAATTTTGATTAATTTTGAATATTTCGCCTCTTTACATAGAAACCCTACGAGCCTTCAAAGAATGTGCATCTGCAATACAGACCAAAGCAAATTGCCTTCCTAGCCTATTGACAACCATTTCCCAAGCGGAAAGCAACTACGTAACGAATAAAAACAAAACAAATTATTTATTAACAATGTGCAGGTAAGAATCTAAATATCAAGTAAAATTGATCATCCGCAAAAATTTTTAGATTTGCATTTGTGTCAAAAGTATTGGTCTTTAAAACGGATACAGCAAGCTTTAGCCATACATATACATATACATATACATGTTCTCACTGTAAATATATTAACTGAAAGCGAGAACCAGATATGTTGCCTTAAGCGCATCGATGTCGTTCGTAAATGTTACAAACTGTACATTTTATTAAAGTTAAATTTACAGGAGTTTATAACATTTATCGGTGCAACAAACGCTCTCATTGGCTGAGTGAAAAATATCCAAACAATTGGCGTCAGAAAACAGTAGAAATCGCACGGTATTTATGCAGCATCTCAACCACGTTAACAGTGTATAAAAATTCCATTAGTTTTGCCATCCGATAACTGAATTAACCCTGTTACGTATGGGCTCGTTCAAAAGTAACAAAAGAAATAAGTGAACCAACAAGCTTTGTAAGTTTTAATAAAAATAATTTATTCCCTAGAAAACACGGTGAAAAGGTGAAAATAGAAAATAGGACTTATAGTTTGTGAAGACAATCCAAACATTTATCCTAGTACTGGAAATATACAAGTCCTATCACTAAATAGTTTTTAACTGAATCCAGGTTCGAATCTTGATGACGTTCCAAGATGGAGGATGATGACGTCAGGTGAAGTCTTTATACGAATGTCAAGAGTTCCACGTTGAACCACAACTTGTAATGTTCCAATTTAGAATAAATTTCCACTGAATGTCTTTGTCCTAAAACTTTTATACAAAGGAATCACTTGTATAGTTCTCCAGGGAATAAATTATTATATTCTAAAATATAGATGAACTTCTGAACAAGCTGTCATCTATGATAAAATATCTCGAGCTCCAAAGATGTAAAAATACAACTCTTTACGGCACCTAATAGAAATATATCCTTCCCCTTGAAGGTATATTATACGACTGACTATTTCACGGGGATCTGAGTATTTTTAAACTGAACTAAGACGTCATTTCAGGCGCGCACGATGGAACGCGTGGCTATTTCATCATCAAACAGTGCAGTAAACAATGCCAGAAAATGACCTTGGCAATAACCAATCGTTTTCGCGTAGTGTTTACTAAATCGACAAACCATGGCATGCTAAAATTGTGCTTATGCGAGTCATACTATGTTTTATATAAACATAATATCTCTTTCAAAAATATCAAATCCCGTGAAAATAATCATTACAATGAAATGGAATGATACAAAAATAAAATAAAAAGAATTTAAAATTAACACACAAGTAATTAAATTACATATTCGTAACAACCCGGACTATGATAAATGAATCAATTAATAAATCAATGTCTCATTTCAGCGGATTTTCAACTTATAAAACCTGCGTCGCCATCTCTGCGAGCGGCAACTGTACGCTAACCTTTGCAACTCGTATCAACACCGTACAGCGATCGTGGTATTCTTACTACCAGTGTGGAGTAACGTCGGAACTGTACGCTACCTATTATCAAGATCCGGTTTGTACGCACGACGATGCAGAAGGCACAATATACGGACACTCTCTGATTCATATCCGCCTTCTCCTTGGTAGTCTTTGTTTGCTGTACTTTTTCAAATATTAGAGCTGGAGCCTTTCAATTTACCAATATCATATTTTTAAATAAGTAATTTTTAAATTTTAAATAAAATTGTTGTATATATGGATTGTAATTCATAGAAGAGCACTTGTTGAAAGCTGATTCAGATTGTATTTGGTATTGCCTATCTGAATTGTGAATGACTATTACGTGCGGGCAGAATTAATGATTCATGTACAGTTTTAGTTAATAAGAATATCAGGGATATATCATTATTTCTCTTTTTAAATTACCGTTACTGGAAACTCTCAGTACATAGTTTTCTAAAGGGAACGGTTCACGAATGTGCATAACAGCACAATCTTGTTTCGCACAAGTTCACCATATATTCAGAAAAATTCATAAAATAGAATTGGGGAGGGGGTTGGGGGTGTTCTCTAGGTTATCTTTGATAAATGTCAACTAGATGTAAGATAATTATTTTGAATTGTGGAGCTTGACTAGACCTTTGATTATATGCCAGTATTAAAAGTGAAGCAAGGTTTCAGGGTGTAATGGAAATAGTTTTTGCTTAAAAACTCATTCCTCGCTAATCCTTGTTAAACAAAATGTCTTTTATTACGCATACGAATACACTCCACACTTTATATACGCAAAAGCTAAATAAATAAAGCAGAAACTCAAATATAATAATCCATGAAATTAAAGTCAACAATTACACTGATCATACATCCCTAATAAATATTGACCAGTAACTGATGCACAATGGTAGTGATAATGTATAACGCATGCTTTACCTCTCCTAAAATTACAAACTGAAAATTATTTAATATTACAACTCTATAGTCTTAAAATCAGTAACAGAAAAGAAAGAAAAGCAACAAGCTTTGTAAAATTCAGCAAATAATTTATTTCCCTGGAATACAAAGTGAAAATTCAAAAAGACCGTACGGTATTTCGAAATAAATCCCAAATAATTATAGAATTTCTAACACAAATCAAAATGGTTAAAGCACTGAATAAATTTTAGTAGTATTCCAAAATAAATCCAACGCTGGAAGTGTTGATGCGCCTGTGATGGTCTGTTTCGCAGTGATGTGCCAACAGTCTTTTGTTGCATCACAATAATACAATCGAAGAAAATATCTTTATTTGAATTTCACTACAAATCCAAGTTTCTATTTCCAAGAATGTTATTTTGAACACTTTTGTATTATTAAGAATAACTTGCATTAAATAATTTGAATAAATAAACTCCAGCCCTAGTAAAGAATAGAACAGTAATACAAATGATTCTGCTCAGATCTTACAGCACGAATGAATAATTTCTAGATAAACAAGATTATATAGTCCTCTACTTGACCTCAGGTCACAATTAGCATTTTCTATAATACAAAAACTAGTACCAAATAAAAAACTTCATTCTGAAAGGTTCCAAATGTTTAAAAGATAAAATTTTAGTTATAATTAGAAAAGCCTGTTACTACAATCATAATATAAAATTTGGTAAACACAACAGGTAGACCGGGCATTCCATTTGGATTTTCTAATGTTCTTATCTCAGATTGAGAAAAACATGTTGTTTACTAAACCAAAATCAATGTTTCAGGTCGGGTAGGAAATGAACATTATTTTCAACACAGTCAAGTCCAAAATACAATCATCCATAGCATATAATCAATATAAAAACTAACAAGCAATGCAGGTTAAATATACATAACATTTAGTCTTCAATTTCTTTTACTGATGTTCTTATTCACGATCAACGTTAATTATTTTTGCAGTAATTATAAGTGAATAAAAAGAAGCTAGAGTTCTCTTTCGCAGGATTTAGATATTTTATCAGGGCTGATGCAAGTTGTTTTTTTTTTAAGTGGATTCGAGTTTAAAAGCAGTGGATAGTGTTGTATACAATGGCCATTCTTCTAACTGTTCGATTTTTATTACCGTGCATCTTTGTGTAAGAAATAAGTAATTGTAATTTGTTCCGTTTGAATCAACGTAGCAAGCACTTTAAAGACCAGCAAATTAGACTGAAAAGTTCTCCAAATATCTCCGTCACACCCTAAGTACCACAATTCATTCCAAACAACGAATAGAAAATTGCTAGATTTTTTATCTGTGTATGTTGTCAGTGAGCTCAACAGCAGCATATACTATTAGCATAATTACATGTAGCACCTGTTGTTAAGGATTCAAAAGCAAAAAGGTTCTAGCAAGTGAAGACGCAAATGTAATACGACATTTATATAGTCTCTATATGTTATTCGACAAGTTTTACAACAAAATGCATCTTCTATGCTGAGTGTATTCATTAGTCTTAAATTTTTTGTTATCTTATATCTTGCACAAATTTAATTAAAAGATGTCCATTAACTTGTATCTGGGTCAATATTTTAAAAGATGTCCATTAACTTGTATTTGGGTAAATACGTTAAATGATGTGCCCTCAATCCAAGAATTTCAACATGCATAACCCCAAGAAAGCTGTCTGTTGATGATACGAAATGAAGAATAAAGGCGTTAGACACTTCTGAAACTAGCATACTTAAAGAAATATGATGAAATGACAAAGCGTACACAAAAAGAAATTCTTCGGCAAATTTAATGGTCTTTTCGGCATATCGGAAGAGCGTGTCAATGCCAAACAAAGATGACTTACTGGCTTTTTATTGCTAACGGGAACAAATTGTTGCCAAGTGAAGCGGGGTAACTCTTGTATTACAACACAAAATTGTAAGAGTTATTTCCCTTTCAAGTATTTAGAAGTATTGTACTGACTTCATGTAAATAAGTTAGACAGAACATAATACTTTTAATATGAAAAGCCTTAGATAAGCACAGCTGATTGGCTCCTCCCTGTGTTACTGACCGAGAATGTGCGTGACACTACATGTATCGGAATAAAAAAAATGAGCGTTGAGCGTTGTAAACCATGGAAAAGAAAACTGTTACAATAAGCACGGTATACATCATGGGATTTTCGATCAAGATTTATTTTGTTACGTAATGAACAATAATATTTGTTTATTCCAAACTATGTGACTGGTTTTTAACAAACAATATTGCTTTGTGAAAAAATAGAATTTGACATCAGTCTAACTGATTGGAAATCTTTGGCTTTGATTCAGCGCCCAACTAATATTTATCTCAGTGATGTTTCCTCTTCTCACAGCTCGGATAACATACTGAACTCGACATGAACATTGCTTTGGAAAGAATTTGCAAGATGTAATGAATACAGAGAAAATTTAATCTTAAACTAGCAGATCTGTCGTTTTCATCACAACACTGCACTTTATAGATAGGCTTCCTCCGAGCTCAAAAGGTTTGTGTAGGCAGTGGTTTTTGTTTATAACGTTATCTGGTAAGCATTTGACGCTCAACCATATTCCTACGCTGCGTCAGACGCCTGTTCGGCTTTCATCGCTGTCAAAGGAAAGTCAGCGGAGAACCAGGGAATAAAAATGGACATTAGGTCTCACTGGACAGTTTATCTGGTGAATTTTCATCCGACAATGACCTATTGCAGAAAAATGAGAATAATTTTACACTGAAGATACGAACAAAAACAAACTAATGATTTTTGTAGAAAGCATGCATGTGAGATTTTGACTGCGGCAATCAGGTTAATTCCTTATACAACTGGTGGCCTTTATACTGAACAAACACTCCCACAACCCCTCTTTTTTACATTCATTTTTGACAGCAAAGAGCTATTTTTGGATATTTTCCTGTGACAAGTCGGCTAAAAGAATCAGTATGTGCCTTAATCATGAATAAAGTTCACTAGTACCAAAATAAATTAGCATACTTTTCATCACCCCTCAGCCATCTCGATTTTTAGATACTTACCTCTGTAGCAGACATACGTAAATACGTAAGCCAAGTCGGCTGTTCACTTGCAGCCCAAGTTACGCATTTGATCTCCAATGCTAGTCTAACTTGATAGGCCAGCCCATTTTCAAGCCTAAGTAGATCTAAACCACATTACAGTTTTAGCTTCTGTGTGAAATTTATAAATGCCATCTTTATAATATTTAGGTTCATGCCTTGTACCTTAAAAATTAGGTGTCAAAATACGAAACTTTCCAATGAAATTTTAATCCGAAAGCAGGCTACTTAAACCTTTATGGCGCTAGATGGCGCTGAAGGCGTTAAGTATGGTAGTACAAATAAAGAACACTCAAAGCATCTTTAAGGTAGACAAATGAAAAATCTTTTCCTCAGTTGGATCTCTATACATTTATCATAATGTAACTTCTTACTCTGGATCCCAGTCAGCCGCTCTCACACGCTGATTATCCACTGTTTTGATAGCCTCTTTTTTGCAGCCATCCTCTCTCGGATTCCTTCATGTCTTCTTTTAATTTACGGCAGTTCTGTCCTTAGGCTCTAGATGTAAATCTTTTTCTCATTTAAACCTAAAACGAAAACAAGCAAAAAGCAACCATCCGTAATTTCCACGCTTCCCGTTATCCTATATGAACCATGGAAAGCGTCGGAACAAATTCGAAATCCAATGTAGACAATTTCCAGAAAGATAAAAGAAAGCGATATTACATCTAATTTCCACCATATCGTTCAGACCCAGAATGTACAAAGAAAAGGCCCAGACAAATTACCCTCTCGTCTGACACTTGTCACCTTGAGACAGACCATTTTTCCTGAAGGAGAAAGAGTCTGACAGGAACTGGGACAAATGAGAGAGAGAGTTAACACACTTGATCATGACCTTTTCAAGGTGACCTAAAACGAGCATGCAAATATAAACTCTAGCTTTCAAAATGTGAATTCAAAATTTGAAAATATCACACAAACTTTAATAAATTCAAACAGAAGAATATATAAGCAACGGAAAGTAACATTGTACGAATGAATACATACTTTTATTAACTAAGAATACGGATAACCTAGACGCGCACTCAAAGCGGAATAACTCTAGAAGAAATGGCATTCAACATAGATACAAGAAGTGGGGCAATCGTGAGAAATGCAACGGGCATATTAATTACGTATGAGTTGGGTCTTCAGGAGTAGTGCAATATGGAAATTAAACGGGCCCATAGGACTGTTCTAAGTACCAAAATAAATGCACGATAATTGTTAAATTCGATAATGGCAAGGGTTGTCTGACGTTAAGTCAGCAACTGCTAAACAATGTACGGACTCGGAATACTCGGCACATGTGGACCACAAAGTGCCCAAAGAAACACAGGGAAAATGTCCTGAACGAGGTGATAAAACCTAGGAATAATGTTGTTGTTGTTGTTGTTGTTGTTGTGGGGCTTAACGCCATTTTTCAGCACACGATAGGCTATACATGGCGGCCAGTATTAATGGTGGAGGAAGAAACCGGAAAATCCCCGGAAAGAACCACCGACCCACGAGAAGCTACTGGCAAGCTTTCTCACATATCCACATTCGCCGAATCCTAGACTCGAACCCACGCAGACAGAGGTGAGATGGCAGTGATCCGTAACGGAGAGCGCTTTAGACCACTCGGCCACTCGGGGCCCCCCTAGGAATAATAGATATTGACGACAAAATATACGACTATGAAACAATATTGTTTGTGCTAGTAAGAGAAAGAGAGAACTCGGACTGCACGCGGCACGAGAGTCAGTCAAACACATGCAACAGAACTACAACAGATATAGCCATCTTAATTTAACTGGAGATTGAAATCAATTTAAGGGAGGCGGGGCAGTTCCTTCAGTAGGAAAGCAACTCACATGAAAGCGAGAGCGAAGGTGGCGCTTCGAGTGGCAGTGAGAGCGATTTTCATGCATACGTCGAAGGATTGTAGTAATAACATAAATGTGTTGACTTGGAACACTGGGGTATTAGAAAAGTTCATTTATTATGATTTATAAAATAAAAGCAATTTGACTAAATTATCGATTATGACTGTATCTTTCGAACGATCTAGAAGTAATCGTGATAATTTGAGGTATAACATGTAGTCTTTAGCTGAATTGTGTCTTCTTGATAACATAGATTACATGGCGACGTTCAGGGCATATTCTCTTGTATAGCAGAATGAAGTAACCAGTGTAGTAGACCACAATATTGCTTCGTAAACTTTCCTCCTCGGTTCCTTTTTCCTTAATGTAGACGGGAGTGGCAAGGCGGGCTTTTTTCAGTACACTGTCATTTGAAATCTTTGATCCGAAATAACTGTAAATTTCATCACTCCGAAGAATGTTACAGAGCCTTATGCCAAATATCGGTAGCAGGAAAACTACTGTGATCGATATTATTTCACCTTTCTGGAATAAATTAATAAGTATCGGGATAATCTCAAATCATTACAACGTATGTCGATAAATCGGTAAACCTTTAAAACGTATGTCAATAAATCGGTGCAGAAAGTAACTGAAATTTATTAAGCAGCTACTATATGCAGAAAATATCATAAGCGTTCGATCAACTGGGAACGTTCGGGATTTAGAATGTGCGGAACTGAAATGAAACAGAAAAAACAAATAATGTGTATCAGTGAGAAAATTTGCCAATACAAACTCCTTAGAAGATCATGATCGATTCAAGACCAAATAAATAAATGCCAAAATAGTTAGCATTAAATAAAGTAAATATCAATAGCAAAAGCTTAACAAACTATTAAAAGTGGGAAAAGATATGAATTCCGGCAATTGATCTCAAAATCATGTAAATTTTTTATAAGCTTAAATAGGCAAGCTTTTTATTTATTTTTAAAGCTATACGTGATAAATTAAACTCTTACGTGAGAAAAGAAAAGGCTCGTAATGATTCCTTTACATGTAATAACCCGGGATTAAACTGGGAAATGATATGGAAGAAATGGGCAGGCATAAAGTCGCCTGTCATACAAAGTAGGTGATATGTTTATCTTCACGATAAATGGCTTACAGGTGAATCAGCTTTTAACAGACATTTAACTGTAAAATTACCAAAATGTAGACTTTGTGGAAAATGCGTAGACTAAAAAAAACCACTTAATATTAAAATGTCCAAAAAACGAATTAGAAAGATCAAGTATTAAAAATAAAATTCATACAAAATATGGGAATAATGAAACTTCACAACTTTTATATACGAATGGTATAAAGGATAGCAAAATATATAACGAATTAATAGGTTTTATTAATAAAATTATGAAAACACTACGAGAATACAAATAGATATTTTATCATATTTACAGAAAAGGAGAATTTCATTATACTATATGTTTATAGATACACTATGCCTGTGGGATCTGTTTTTAATAATGTATAGTTAACAACTACATATAAATAGAATTAGAATATACAAGGGGGAGAACAAGGTGCGGTGCCAAAGCTACGTGACTCACGTGAGGTAGCACGGACCGTACCGGTTCTCCATACCTCAAAGTAACACTAAACATTCACATTCTCTTTAATACACATATGATCTACTCTACTATCTAACTATCTTCTCCTAACACACTCTAAATACAAAGAGGTTTCAAAGATCGGGAAACCGGTATCGATCTTATATCACAACCGGTTTCCCGGGTCAAAAGAAACCAATAAAATTAAAGAACAACTAAAAAAAAATTTCATCCATGTAGCCAGCCCTACAAAAACACAAAACAGCGTACATAACAAATAGCAGAAGCATATAGCAAACACTGGGTAACATAGATCCTTGGCAAGGATCACAGAATTTAAGTAAACTCCGAATCCAGCCTGGGATAAGGAGTCCTTTTTTTCACACTAGAATAGGAAAGGTGTAGAAACCCTAATTCAAAATTATAAAAATAAAATTTCTTAAAAAATAACACAAATAGCACATACACCTAAAGAAACAATGACATATAAAAACCTTTCAACTTTCGGAACTAGAGGGTCCCTCAGATGCTAATAATTCTGAGAGGGATCACACCAATAAACTTTTACATGTAATAAAACGCAACGAGACAATGAGACATGATCAACCCAATATTGTTCTATTTATTTATTGATAATTTTCAGAATTTATTAAATATTCATTGTCTTCCTGAATATAGGTTATATAACACTAAATGATAGGAAGTCTACCAGGAAATAAGTGGATCAACCAATTTTGACAAGCGAATACTAATTGACCACATAATTAAAAAATACGGAAATGACTTATATTAAGACGAAAAGGATTATTTAACAATTTTTGAACATTTTCAAAGTTACTTTTACGGCCTCCAAAATGCTCACAAAAGTAATACCATCACAGAATAAATTCATCTTAATAAATGGAATATATAACAATAAACAGGCCTGAAGATTTAAACTTTCGACATTTTTTTGGAGGTCCTAACGGTTGCACGAAAAGACTGAGTCATTTACTTGATATTTGCAAAGAAATTTTATGGTTTCATATAGGATAATATTCATTTTCGCAACCAGTTACCAGACATCGTGAATGAACTATCAACAATCTCTGCCTTCGATTTAGTGAACTTGTATACTAAAATTCCGCATGACCTGGGAATAGAAGCAGTGACATTTTGGTTAAACAAACCAATGTGAAAACATATTCAAGATTTGATCATGAATTAATATGGAATCCTTTAAAAAGTAGTAATTGAAACGTGCTTTACTTTAATGGGAATTACTACAGACAGAATAAAGGCACGACTTTGTGCACCAACGTAGAAAAAAAACATATGCTGTGCTAATCTCTGGGTATTTGGAAGTGACGTTATTTGACAGAATGAAGAATGAACACAGAACATAATTTGGGGATTATTTGGAAAAGAACTGGAAGGGATTTTCGGAGGACTGCTTCATAATATCGAATTGACAATTATATGTCCAAGATATCTTCCAGGAACTTAATGATCTACATTCAAATATAAAAATCGCAAAAATGACA
This sequence comes from Megalonaias nervosa, assembly GCA_016617855.1. Taxonomy (NCBI): domain Eukaryota; kingdom Metazoa; phylum Mollusca; class Bivalvia; order Unionida; family Unionidae; genus Megalonaias; species Megalonaias nervosa. The sequence continues at coordinate 20,076 of JAECUM010029793.1, forward strand.
GTGAATATATATATATATATATATATATAT
>JAECUM010029794.1:0-57733 GCA_016617855.1 Megalonaias nervosa
TATATATAAGTATATATATATATATATATATATATATATATATATATATATATATATATATATATATATTACTTATTTCTTATGTGATTTAAGTGAGCTTGATTTTCTTAAAACATAACCCAACTTCTTTCCACTACAATTTCCGTTGATACCAGAGAGTATAAACAAAAAAAAGTTTGTTTTTTTTCTTTTTATAATATATTTTATATGGAAGTTTTATATTATTATCAAATTCTAGAGATGATCATGGCGGGAAATCAAATACACTAGTTTATATTAACCTTTCCGCCTACGTCTGCAGTTTAAATATATTTATTCCCAAACTCAAGAGGCAATTGGGGTTAGACAACAGGCCCTTTAACTAATACAGAAACATCGCGTACAGAAAGAAACACTTAAATTTATACGAGAGAGAGAGAGAGAGAGAGAGAGAGAGAGAGAGAGAGAGAGAGAGAGAGAGAGAGAGAGAGAGAGAGAGAGTATGAGTAAAATACGTAAATATGTATATTACAAGTAGTAGCATTAGAAAATCTTTTTACAACATGGCATAGTATATCCCCCGTCCCACCAAAGTGTTTTATGAGGCAGAAGGATATGTCAAATATTACAAATATAAACACAAGAGAATTTCCCTGTTTCTTTTATAAACTTTTGAACGGTTTTACAATTTAGTTCCTAAGATAATTGAAATGAACGTTGCCAAATCAAGTTGATTATATCAGGTAAAATAAAAGTAAGAGGTTTTCAATTAATCTGCTGAATTGATCAACTTACGGTCTCTTCCGATCTAAAGTAGCAATATGCATTTAATCTGCTACATTTATTCAACAGGATAATTACTAAATAAATTAATCGTTCTTCTTCAGTGTGCAAGAAATATATTATGAAATAGTTATTAAATTTCAATTCTCTCACGGAAGAGCTAAATTTGCTACATAATAATTTTAAAATGCTCAAACAAAATAAACTGAAAAAAAAAAAAAAAAAGAAACATTGACTAAAGGATTGTGGGAAAAAATGTTTTGATCAAAGCAAAGCTTCTTAAATCCAGTTCCAGCAAGATGCAAAAGAAAAATTCCGGCAGCTTCAGTAAATACTATGTCAATGACGATTTTCTGATGAATCTTTTCCTGACCAATACATTATGCTTATGCAAAGGCTTCCGAATGTTATCTTCTGTCCGGCTTTGGGATATTACTAATACATATGTACTCTGCGCGCGATCAGATACCTACGAATTGCTTCAATGGAAAACAACGGGAATTGCTTGTAATTTTAGGAAATACATAAAACATTAGGAGAGACAAAGCAAAGTACATACGCCAATTTTTATTTCTTTGCAATAGGTTTATCACTGTGATTTTTGCATTTATAAGAGAGATAACGAAAAAAAACTTGTATTCTTGGTGCAAAATCAATTCATTTGTGGCCAATTCACCGGAAATTGTCTTTGGAATTTTTATGTCCTCTCTCTCTCTCTCTCTCTCTCTCTCTCTCTCTCTCTCTCTCTCTCTCAATACACACATACTTTTAAAGTATCTCTTTTCCTTCTCCTCCATTTAGTGCGCTTTTCTAAGCTCTAATTTTACATCAGTTACCGAAGGTCTTCTTTGTAATATGTTATGAAAATAATCTTTAACAATCAATGTCTGGAACTCTCCTTTGTTTAGTAGTAATAAGCTGTCTGTCTATGGATGCGGTTGCACTTGCTGTCAGTAATTACTGACCATAGTACCACTGGTCTGCATCATGGCTTTGATCTAAAAAATAAATAAATAAATAAATAAAAATTAATTAATGAAATAGAGAAAGAAGAAAGAATGAGGAGAACGTGGACAAAGAAAAAGAAGAAGCAAAATAGATCACATTTCAACCAGCCGCAACGCATGTTGGACTTGAAGCTACAAGCAATATCCACTCCCTGTTCCGCAGTACGGTCTCAGTGTTATTTTGTTCAGTTTTTCTTTGCTTTTGTTGTTGTTGTTGTTGTTGTAGTTGTTGTTGGTTTGCTTTGATTTTTGTTGGTGTTTTGTTTGGGGGGGGGAGGGGACGGACCAGTGGAATTATTTTCTCATCCTGGGTCATTTCAGGGAGAATGCTTTAAAAGCATCTTGTGTACATAATGGTGAAATGGTGACATATGTGATCCCAAATGGTCTAAAGTAGGGATAGTTGTCTCAAACGGTTGTTGATGTTGTTGTTGCGGTTTCAACGATATTTTTTCAGCACACGATATGCTATAGATGGCGGTCATTACAAGTGGTGGAGGAAGAACTCAGGGAAAATCCCGATAAGAACCACCGACCCAGGGGAAACTACTGGAAAGCCTTCTCACATATTCACATTGGCCGACCCCGCGACTCGAACCCACGCAAAGGTGAGATGGCAGTGATAGGTAAAAGTGAAAGCTTTAGGCCACTCGGTCACCCCAAGCTAAACAATGTAATTATATCTTAGTTTGATTTCCACAGCAGTGGCATAGAACTGAGCCAAAAAGTGTTATTCCGTCCATTAGCTATGGAGAGGGATTACAGCCACAATTCTATGCATGTATGTTCTACATTTCCTTGATGCAATATTGTAAATTGCTGCTTGCAAGAGCTACTTTCATAATTCTATCCATGTATATTGTATTCTTCATTGATGCAAATTGTACGTGGCAGTTTGCAAGTGCTACTTTCCTTCAGCATTATTGTCAATGGCTGCTTGCAAGTGCTACATTCATAATTCTAGTCATGAATTTTGTATTCTTTATTGATGCAAGCTGTAAAATGGCTGCTTGCAAATGCTTAGATCTACTTTCCTTCTGCGTCATTGTATCTTGCAATTTGCCAGCTACTGAATTGATTCTGTAGTTTGTCGTATGGCAAATGCTGTCAGTTATTACAAGTTTTGATATTCTGGCTATAAACTTGCTATATCACAAGTTACACATATACCACCTTCTAAAATCATGATTATAATGTAGCATCGAGCATGTTGCAAGTTAGCATCACGGAATTTAGCATAAAATAATGCTACATTATGACAACAGATGGCGCAGTGACACTTCAGTTTCTTACAATGCGACTACCCCCCTGACCCTAGCAACAAGAAGTTATACTACTTTACGGCATGTTTGGGGCGTCTTATTTAAAATATCATTCGAGTTCTATTACCGCATTACACTCATCTGATTTCTCAGAGTATTAATATTCGGAAGAGAGGTGGCCTGCAAGAAACACAATGTTATATTTCCGCTGACCCTTCCCACTCCATTTTTTTTGTGTGGACATTTTGTGGGTGTAATTTACCGCTACCTTACGGTGGCAGAATAGGGTAGCCGCTTACAAGCAAGGTTTAAGATCCTAATTTGTTTATAAATTCTTATTTACAGTGTTATCAGTTTAGAGCATGTTTATTATTCTAGAGGGCAGTGCAAATTCTGCTTTTTGTATCAGTAAGACCTCATAAGGTTTTAGTAAATTACAGATAATTGCACCTCAAGGCCATACTTCCTCTTTCTTGCTTATTCACGAGAGAGAGAGAGAGAGAGAGAGAGAGAGAGAGAGAGAGAGAGAGAGAGAGAGAGAGTACATTACAGAGACGAGGATTCTGTTTATTCTCTTACCTAGAAGTAAGGTAAATATTAAAATTATACAGAATTCTTATATATGTATGGCATGGATGATTATGCATGGATGGCATGGATGATAATTGTCACTAGTTGTCTGTGACAAGTATCTCGTATCTCCAATTTCATTTTAAATCTCCAATTCCAGCACAACAGCAAGAGGCAAATGACTTGAAACAAGGACATCATATGCAAAGCATATACTGTAGCATAGCTATATGCTACAAAAATTTGAACTTGTTTCATTATATAAGAAAATAAATTATAACAGTATGAAATATATTTTGTATATCTAAACATAAAGAACATTTCCATACAATTATGCGATGCTTTATTTGCATAGATATCAAACTGGAAACTACATTTTTTTTATTATTTAAAATTGTATTCATCCATATATGAAGCGATATTTATAGTACAGATAAGATGATTGATTGTAAGGTACTTCACTGATAAAACATCAGACTCCTTTGGTAGCAATTATACAAATATAATGTATTGAAAATAAATAACGTTGCCACCGCTACCAGTAACCAGCTCAATTTGTTTTTATTATTACTGCTACACTACAGTACCAAACTTGCTTGATACATTTGGATATGAAATTAATGTAGTAGTTACAAAGATTAATGTAAATTTTTACATGTATCTTCTACAGATGTTATTGTTTTCTGTTAGAAGAGTAAGACCCCCCCCCCAATTTTTTAAAAATACTTTTAAAGTTTTTAAGGCTAATCACAGCTCAGGCTGTTGTAGCATCCACCCACTCCCCCGCATACACATCTTCATTTGTCTGTGATTTTATCATTATGTTATCCTGTTTAAAATATAAGTTAATATAGCCATGACACAAAAAATATCAGCACGATACAACTATGCAATAAAGCAAAATAAATAACTAAAAGCTATATATAGTCCTGTGTTTAACTTTTCATAGGAAATATTAGAGAAAAATAAATATGTAATGTAAACCGGCATTCATGAAAACAATATTGTTAGATGAATTAGTCTAAAACAAAAATTATCATACAGGTAGGCAATTATAAGGAACAAATACCAGGATTGTCTCGTTGCATTGTTCTTTTAAACTGATTTGCCAATCCCTTTTGTTTTTCGCTTTCACATCAATAAAACATGAATAAAGACAAGCTTTTCACTCAATTTGGCTTTTGGATTGGATATACACTCATAATTGCAAATTCTGAGGAATTAAAACTGTAAACTCTGGATTCCCCGAGACACATTATCTTTTGTATACCCAATACATTTGTAAATTATGCCTCAAGATCAGTCAGGTTATATTCCCCAATGACTGTTTCAAGAACTAATTCCAAAAAACATTCTATTACTAGATCTGTATTCAATATATATATACACTGTACAAAAATGCTTACTTTTTGGAGAATATTTTTGCGGGCAATAAAATAAGTTGTTTGCACTTGCTATGAGCAAAAAGCCATGAAAAGGATTATATTTTATTTGCTAATTTGTTATTTCTGACGCTATGACCTTCACAAAACTATTATATTTATGAACCTGAGATGAAATTTTAAATTTAGCCTGTTATCCCTAATATATGTGCCATGGAACAATGGATAAAGTAAATTCCATAATTTAAATTACTTAATCACTCAGCACAGAGAGAGAGAGAGAGAGAGAGAGAGAGAGAGAGAGAGAGAGAGAGAGAGAGAGATTCATAAGTAAGTTAGTTTCTTCACAGAATAATAGAAACCACTAGCCAATTTCTGGCTGCAGTTGTAAGATATCTGAGCAGAAAGTAACAGTACTTTATAAGCATGCAAGACATTTTAATGCGAGTTATAGGCCCCCAAGTACTATTTCTCAGAGAAGACACAAGACTAGGTTTCAGAAATTGAAGCCACACAAATACTAGTATGTTACTTTGAGAAAATGGGGTCATTATGAGTAAATGGAGACCACCTGATGTACCTGCTGGTGATGAGTGGTCAGTGAGCAATCAAATTGTTGTTCCTAAGTCGTATAGACTGGAAATTCATAGTCTAGCCCATAAAACTCCTCTAGCTGGTCATTTTGGTGTCAATAAGACTTATCACAAGATCCTGAATCATTTTTATTTGGCTGAAAATTAAAAGTGATGTTTATAAGTACCGTAGATCTTGTCACACTTGTCAAATGGTAGGAAATTCTAATCAGAAGATACCTAAGGCACATCGGCAACCTATTCCTGCATTTGAGCCATTTAGCAGAAAATGGTAGACTGTCGGTTCCTTACCTAATATCAAGTCACTCAACCAATACTTGTTGACCATAATGTGTGTGTCCTCAAGATTTCCATAGGCTATTCCGTTGAAGAATATCAAAGCAAAAACTGTTCTAAAAGTTTAGGCAGTGTTTATTAACACTTGTTTGCCTCCCCAAATCTGTCCAGCAATTTTATGTTTGATTATTTCCAACAACTTATGCATGAATTAGACATCCAACAGTTTAATTTTTCTGCCTATAACCCTGAAAGTCATGGGGCTAGCACAAGACTGTCCGAAAACATTCTCACCTACCCAGGATACATGTATACAATTATATTGAATCAAACCTTAAAAAGACAGTGATCAGTAAAATCCTGCATTGTATAATTATCGAGTAAGATCAGGAGATTTTGTTCCCCATGTTGGTAGTTATCACCAAATGAAAGACTCCATGACTACCCTAAAAGAGCAAAAGGCTCTCCCAAAACACCCTCAACTACCCAGGATACATGTAGGCAATTAAATAAAATCAAACCAAATAGAAAGACAGTGATCAGGAAAATCCTACCGTGTATAATTATCGAGTAAGATCAGTAGGGTTTTTTTATACTTGCTGAAGGAAAGACCCTAAGACTGTCCCAAACCACGCTCATCGACCCAGGATACATGTATACAATTACAATAACTTAATGAAATATGCACTTTTGGTGCATTCTCTCTCTCTCTCTCTCTCTCTCTCTCTCTCTCTCTCTCTCTCTCTCTCTCTCTCTCTGATCAAAGATAATTCACTAAACTATTTTTATATTGCAAAGAGCAGCACACTTAATAAATAGAAATCATGCGTCACTACATTCATATTTCAAAAATTCTTTCAATTTTTTTTTTTTTTTAATCTTTACTGTGACAAAGAGCAGCCGAATAATTAGAACCTAAGGGTGCTATATTTATATTTTTAATATTCTTGTACCAATTTATTATTTTTAATTGGTTTGATAATGGTAAGAATTACAATAAATAAAAGTAAAATCTCATGTAACATTGTATCTTTTGTCTCTGATTATTTCCACTTTTAGAGACAAAAGTTTTAAAGGATGAAAACCAGTTTCAAAGCTGTCTTTTTTATTGTTTGAGGTTCTTTACATTAACAGTGCAGATTAAGTATTGGAATACAATCGTACACTAAATCTAATACTTCTAATCGCAAGTATAAATTTTTATCATGATACGAACATGATTTTCCACAATCTGATTGTTTCGGCTTTTGCGACAAAATATGTTCCATAATGAAGATTGTGATAAGAATAAGAAAACCTTAAGGAATACTTAATGTTTTATAAAGTCATTTTACCTACAAACTTTTTTAATGTTCTATTAATGTTGCTCTGCTATACATTATTTTCGCCGGAGCTTATGTACAACAGTATCTCAGGTAAAGATAGACGTCTGTGAGATGCGTCACAATGGGTGACGTACAATATCATCCTCACAACCAGAGGTCGTCTGATGAAAGCTCGTTAAGAAGAGTACGAGGGAATATATCATTGTCATTTCTGATCCTTACTTTGCTAAAATAACTAATGTTTCCAAAGTAATGAGAGATTTCACTAAGAAGTAGATTTCTTAAACAGTGAAAGTAAATACTTAAGTGCGTCAAAACTGGGGTTGAAGAAAATGGACCACACTGCTGCAGTGTATGCGTTTTGTTTTCGTAAGGTGCAATAAATCACTTAGATCTTCGAGAAAGCACATGGTTTTAGAGAATGATTAAAACTTCGTTGCTAGCGTACACCTTAAAAAAAGGGGACTGAAAGAGTACAATGTTTATCGACACAAAATGAATGCCGTAAAGCTCCGTGGGGAGCATTAATTATTTCTGGTAAAGGAAAAAATTTAGAAATTTAGAGCGCCGTCTGTTGTCATGATGCCATTCTAATCTCTAATATGCCATTATGACAACAGATGGCGACACGAGTTGGACAACAAATACGATGCTGATAAAACTTAGTACTTGCATTGTTGCAATGCCGAATCTGTATGAAAAACAGCAGTTGGAATGATGTAATATGGCAATTTGATAAACAGAATATACAAAACTTTTAATAACTGACATAACGTTTGCCATACGACAAACTACAGAATCATTTCAGTAGTTGGCAAACTCACGCAGAAGGAAAGTAAATCTGAGCACTTGCAAGCAGCCATTTACAGCTTGCATCAATGAAGAATAGAAAATTCATGACTAGAATTATGAATGTAGCTCTTGCAAGCAGTCATTTACAATAATGCTGAAGGAAAATAGCACTTGCAAACTGCCACGTACAATTTGCATCAATGAAGAATACAATATACATGGATAGAATTATGAAAGTTACACTTGCAAGCAGCCATCTACAACAATGCATCAAGGAAGATTAGAAAATACACGCATAGAATTATGGCTGTAATCACCCTCCATAATTAGCTGTAGAATAGCATATGTCGGAAGATGGGCTTTTGATTTTCTGTTTCACTCTTAGCACTTTTGATCTTGAATTCAACAAACTTTCAAGACCAAGACAAGGAATGTAGTCGAATTCTCGAAATAAAAATAAATCCAATTTCTGCAGGTGATAAATTAATGAAATAATGAAACTTTTAGGATTGACTACCATACTCTTATGAACTATATTTTTAACGTTTGGAAACTTAAGCTTTCATGAACACATAATTGCTAACAAATGAGTTTGATGCAAAAATCTGATTTTGGACTTAAAAATTCTAATATAGGAATTCTAATACGGACTTCAAAGAAAGCTCTGAATGTTCTGCAGACTTCATACTGCTGACTTCAGAAATCATACATGTATTGAAGCACTGGAATAGGTTGGGGTTTCAGATTTCCTTCAGTGCTTTCGTACAACTCACAAGTTTGAATTAGTAAGTTCGAAATTTAAAATCTGAATTCTAAAGTGTCCGTAGGACTTTTTTGAAAGTCAGAAGTTTGAAGTCTCAAGTCTGAAGTATAAAATAGGAAGCCAGAAGTCTCAGAATGGATCCTATACGTCTTGTATTTTGGTTACATTCACAGAGAATCGTGACGCAACTCGCTGGGTCTAAATTTTACTGGAGTTAACGTGCCCTCAGAGAATTGAGACGTAATTACCTCGATGGGTCCATATTTTGCTGGAGTTAACGTGCATTCACAGAGAAATAAGACGTAATGACCTTGTTGGTCCATATTTCACAGAAGTTAAAGTGCGGCACTCGCAAGCAGAAGGGTTCGGGTTTGGATCCTGTCCGAACCAGACCGGTGAGGCCGTAGTAGTGATTTTACTCCACTATAAAAGCTTCCATGTGTTGACGTGTCGTTAAACACCAAACGAAAAAGCAAACTGTATTTCACCATAGATAACATCCCATACCCAACGCAACACTTTCGTTTCGCTCATTACACTACTGCTTGCACAGTTTTTTAAACGTTCTTTTGTACTGTTGTTTGAGACCTTTTTCAAATGTATCAAGAAATATGTACAGTTTCCACTTGTTTAGGATTCCTACATTTTTAAATCGTCAGTTCGTTAAATTTATTGCAAAGAAGATAATGAAACCCCAAAAATACACACACACACACAAACACACACACACACACACACACACACACACACACACACACACAATAAAAAACTTCAAACGACTAAAACGCTCGCCTTCGCTAGGTTACCGAGCCATCGGAGGTCTCAACCACAAATGCTTTTCGTTCTTTCCTATGATATTGCATTTTTCCAAATATGTACATGTCAAGATTCAACCGCTATTTGCAAATGTACATTTATCCCATGCACACCAAACAGAAATATATTAAGTGTATAAGAAATATGTGTAATAATGTAAATTTTATTTCAAAGCAGCTAACAAAAACATCTGTCCCAAAGAAATAATGTAAATTTTATTTCAAAGCAGCAAATAAAAAACTATCTGTCCCGAAGATCATTAAATCCTGAACTTGAGTCTGAAATTGAGTTTCTACTATCAGTCAATGAGAAGCGAACTGTCAAAAGTAATTTAGTTTTTGACTGGTCGAAGCCAAATCTTAAACTCAAACTCAGCCTTATGAGCTGCATGATCTCCGAGCCTGAATCTGACCTATATTTATAGTTGATAGAAATCTGCAAGTACTCAGTGTATTCTGTAAACTATCAGGATATTTATGCCGTGTTGTGAAACCGTAACCACATTTTATCAGAAGTTTGTACTTTTTAAATTTATTTATTAGTCTGCGTCAATGCGATTAACGTTTGCATTACTACATCGATACCTCGGATACGGAAGGGCGCGGGTTCGATCCCCAGTCGAGTCATACCAAAGACTTATAAAAATGGTGCTAACAGCTGCCTCGCTAGGCACTCAGCATTAAGAGGTTAGTGTTAGGACTGGTCGGTCTGGTGTCAGGATAATGTGACTGGGTGGACATGATGCTTCATGTCTGCGGCATGATACCCCACTGCTAGACATCACTATAAACTGCCACACTGCAGATCATAGTGATATGACTCAAAAACTGTTAAAGCTACGTTAAAAATACAAGTCTACACACACACACACACACACACACACACACACACACACACACACACACTTCATGGATAAAGAAGTTCGAAATTTTACAATAATTTTATAGCGACTTTTTGCAAATTTAGATTATATATATATATATATATATATATATATATATATATATATATATATATATATATATATATATATATATATACACTTATATATATATATATATATATATAGTCAAATTATTCAATGTTTTCAGGCGAAGATTAAGAGATTTTTATTTTCGTTAACGCATGTCTCGCGGAGATTGATACATTGAACATTGCGAACAACGTTGCTGGGGGTGGGGTTACTATAGCATGACAAAACGCTGCAACAGGCAGCAGAGTGCAAGAGATGTAATTATTCTGAGTTTACTTGTGAAGATTTTGGCTGCTATTTTTCACTAAGACGTGAAATTTTGTCTATTGGCAGGTTTGCAGTCTATGTCGGTAAGGGACGAAGCACCGTAATTTCGACTGTCATTTAATTTCAGTTTGCAATCGATGCCAATCAACACATGATTTCTCCATCATTATTTCAGCCAGTATTATGGTTGTGATTACAGTTAAAATCGCTATTTAAACAGTTTTATTAATGTACGTAATCAAGAGGGTTTTTTTTCTTTCTTAAAAACGTATACCATTTGTTGTTGGGTGTAACAGGTATACGACGCTATATGGGTGACAGAATATCGAATAATATTAGCAACAGGTCATGTAAGTTCAGTCACTGAAATTTTTTATGATTCATATGAATAACTAATTAAAAACGTTAATACTTCAAGCATGCTTGGTGTTATTTGAGGTTTATTTTATGCATTTTTACGGTGCCTTTTCATTAATTAAAGAAATGTATACCGGAGGTCAGTAGTATTCACACATTTTAAGAACTTATTCATCCTGAGAGAGAGAGAGAGAGAAGAAGAAGAAGAAGAAGAAGAAGAAGAAGAAGAAGAAAAACAGTTTAAATATAGAAACACTGGTCTAAAGAACAGATGTACCTCCAAACGGAAAATAAGAAAATAGTTCCAAAAGTGATATCGCCATTGTGACGATATAATTTGTCTATGAGGCGCCGTAGTGGACAAAAGCTGGTCCAAACAGATCGTTGCCGTTTAAATTTTAATGTCATATATCCGGAATTCCAATTTCACATGTCGTATCAAAAATGCTTGTCCTTAAAGTTTTATTTTCTAGGTCGAGATTTTACATTGTATCTGTTGAATTAAACAGTAGTGGTTGAAAGTTATATTTTCTATGTCGAGAGTTCAGATTGTGTCGTTTGAATTGCACGGCGGTGGTTGAAATTTCAATGTCATACGTCGAGAATTCCTAATTTACGTATTGGTTCAAAGAGTTTATGTTGAAAGTTCCATTTCATATGTTGAGTATTTAGATTTCATCTGTTGAATTACACAGCGCTGGTTGAAAATTCGATGTCCACTGTCGAGTTTTTACATTGTATCTTCTGAATTACACGGCGGTTGTTGAAATTTTAATGTCATATGTCGAGAGTTTCAATTTAACATGTTGAATCACATTGTTTGTGCTGAAAGTTCCATTTCGTACGTTGAGTTTTTAGATTGCATCTGTTGAATTACACAGCGGTGGTTGTACATTTTATTGTGCTTGTCAGAATTGTTATTTTTACATGGTGAAATGATGTGTTGGTGTTAAAAGTAACATTACACAATGTCCACTTTAACAATTCAAAATAATATCAAGTATCAAGATACATCATTCGTGTATTCACTTATGAGGCGCCATTACATTTCATGCATTTACAGTTTGAAAGTTACCATTCACAGGTCGAGAATTACTATGAATTTCTTCACTAGAGGTCGCTCTCGTGAACGGATCGCATTATTTTTAAACAAGGAGGCTGCTTCTCGTTGCTGTGAAATTCAGCAGATGAAATCTAAATACTCGCCATATGAAATAGAACTTTAATCACAAACAGTTACATACAACGAGTGAATTAGGGATTCTCGACATGTGATATTGAAATTTCAAAACCGCTGTGTAATTCAAAACATACACTGTTAAACGTCGACATAGGAAATAGAACTTTAAACTACCAATGTATAATTCAACATATAAAATCTAAAATCTCGATCTAGAAAATGGAACTTTAAGGACATGCAATTTGATCCAACACATGATATTGGATTTCTCGACATACGACATCGAAATTTCAACTGCAACTTCCTCACTGGACCAGCTTTTGTCCGCTACGGCGCCTCATATTTGTCTCCCACTGATATATTTCAATAACTCATTATGAAATTTATTATAATATCGCTTACCTCCCTATCATTACAGAGTATCAATCCCCAACTCTCTTAAAAATCAATTTTAATACGGCTTGATATGAAAAGCGTGGCGCAGCTGGATCAATAGTGCATTGACCGATAGATGGTTTCTTTCTTTTTAAATAAATTAGAGTTGGCAAATATCAATTAGGCATATTTATGAAAAATGATGATGCATAAACCCCTTCGAGGCATCATATTACCTTCCTACTGCCATTTTAAACGGATTCTGGATTTTTTACGATAAATGACAGTCTTTCAACGGAGTTTGTGGCTTTGGAAAATATTTTCAGTAATTCGTGAAGGTTTGTCTTAAAACTACTTGCAGTGAAACCTGCTTTAGCGGTCATTTCCACTGCATATAAAAGACTACTGTTCATAAATGACAACAGTATATTAGCGCTTTCTTCCGAATTTGACATGCAAATTTGACTTTCTTTTTAAGGACACCTGTCCAAGGAAGATACAATTGTGTAGACGTTTGAATATTCTATTCTGACAGGCGTCACATTATTTCTTTAATGAAAATACTTTCGTCACGTGGGACAGATCCTTCACTACGCGAAATAAGAAAGACACACACACATACACACATTAAACTGTACAAGCCATTTTCGTTGGCATTACACAAGCACATAATCTCTCTTTCGTGCAATATCTGCGAACTTCTACACGACATTTAAGAGTTTATTGAACAGTTCGGAATTGTAAAGAGATACATCAAGATTGTCTTCCTTGTAATTCATTTTCTTTAATTACTTTGTTGGTTTGGATATGCTGCATTGTATGTTGTTGCTCAAATTCAATATTTGGTGAATAAGTGTTCGGCGTGGTGCGTGATATTTACAAACAGTAACCGAGTTTGTAGATTTACCAGTCCTGCACAATTACATTCAATGACCAATTTTACAATTCCAATTTAATGATTTTCTTTGTAAACAATAGAGAGAAATTTATCAAGTTTAATAAAGAATCCAGTTTCCGATAGTCACCATAAGATGTCTTTTTTAATAATGAAGACTTTTATTTACTTACCTTCGCCATAAATAACATATGGTGGAGTATTCGTTGTGAATAAAGATTTATAGAAATCATTAGTCAATTTTACTTATGCCGATATCATCGGAACATTAAAAGTTCCAAAACTGCAATACCTGCGCTAATATTCAAATATCTAGTTCAGTCAAGGGCTTATTTCCCTTCATTTCTTTCTTTCCTTGCACAAAACACTGCAACTGATTCTAAGATAAGAATACATGGATAGTATCATTAAAATTACAGATGGGTAAATTATTTAGTGAACTGAAACTAGAACAAAACAATTAATCTATATTTTTGTTTTCAAACATCATCTAAAATTGTGCAAGTCCATAACACTGTTTAATTCACCCTTTTATTAGTTGTAAAGTTATTGGTGTGTAGTCATCTGTGTATGTATACTTCTGTACATTTATAGGGGTTGTTTCGGGTAGCTTTGAAATGTGTTGGACTTGGTGTCAATTTTTAGTTCATTTCTGGAAACTAACAAAAACAATCAATGGGTTGTTTGCAAATACTCTAATCTAAATACTACCATTGATTGCAATGTATAATTTCTGATGTGCTCATGTCAAGCTGTATGACCACATGGTGTAATGACCAAAATCGGCACATAAACCTCAAATTATTCCCTATATATCTGCACCATTTATTTGCACAATTATCTACCTAATTATCTGCACAATTTGCTACATTCAGAGTGTAATGGAAATGCAATAGAATCGACATTGTTACAAATAATTAGGTCGCGGTTGGAATTTTCAGAAACAGTTTACTGTAATTATTAAACATTTTGGTATTACTTAAAATATTGGATAATTATCGTTTTCATAACAAAAATAATATGCGAACATCCAACATTTACACCATTATTTTAAAGTGTTATCCATAGCCCAATTCCTTAAGTGTTGTAAAAGTCAGCCCAAAGTGTTCTTCATGGCCCAGCTCTATAAATGTTGTAAAATTCAGTCCACCTCCTTAAATGTTGTCAAAAGTTAGCTTAAAGTGAAAAAAGCAAAACAGACCGCGTTTTATTATTTTACTTTAATATATTCAGTGTAAAATTACTCTTCTCATATTAAAAAGGAAATCATACATTTTCTATGAGATAAAAGACATATAAAAGACTTAGCCTGACCACCGTATATAAAGACTGGTCATCTGAAAATCCATTCTCAATAGATCACTTAACATCTTTTAAAACTTGTAATAATAATAATAATAATGGCAACGGTCTGAACAAATATTACCAGTAATCAATGGTGTCATAATCGAACAAGAATTTCATTACATAAAACACACATGCACACACTCAGAGAAATACCCATATATATATATATATATATATATATATATATATATATATATATATATATATATATATATATATATATATATATATATATATATATATATATATAAACAGTTCTCATGCTTATCTAGAAAATTTTATATAAGTTTCAAAGTTGGATGTTTAGGTCCATCTTGATCAAGAATAGTAAATCAAACATTCAATTTTTTGTTATTTAAAATTAATTATTTCAATGCTTCTAACTATTTTAGACTTACACAATCCGTTAGATACAGGTAAATATTCTCCGAAGTAATCCAAATATTAAAAAAAAAGCGGCCGAAAAAATGATGCAAGAGTTTTGGGGTTATATAATTTTCAACATCCTAGAGAGGAGTGGAAATCAGTAACATCCCTGCGTGCTATTAAAGGCTGGAATAATTTATATTGGATATTAAACACACAAATGTTACTGTTGGCAAAGCTAAACAAATAGCTCTGCTGATTCCTGAAATCGATGCTGTTCAAACCGAATTATCATAATTTAAAACCGATATCAATGCTAAACAATCAATGTTACAGCCCGAAGATATTTTCTATTTATTGAAAAATAAATGAATTAAAAATGAGTGCAGTTTACGTAATCTGCCAACAGGAATAATTTGAAAGCCGTTTATTATGACAAATTTCTTAGCTATTAGGATCCGTTATATTGAAAACATTCAAAGCATGTGTCAAATTATAGCAAATAATAGAATTATCTCTTAGTGAGAGATAACTCGATAATTATTGACACATTGACAAATCACCGTAAATATTGGAGCCAGCGGTATATTTGTTTAGTGTAATTTTGCTAATTGCATCTTGCAGCTCATGCTGCACCCTCTGAAGCTAAATCGGGCTGTGTTAAGAGCGTTCATGGAACCTAATGTACGCTGTTGAATTTGGGTTTTATTGATCAAGTACGCATATTTGCCGTTTTCTCAAAAACAAAACACATCGCAATTATAAAGTTGACATTTTACTAGCAGTAGTATGAAAACTTCTTTCGGTTAAATATTTCAACAACAAATGTGCTCATGGAATACGAATACCCCACAGCAATGCTCGAGAAAAGCAATAAACTCAAAACGTAACCGGATGTACATGCAGGTACGTACAGACGGACAATGGTAACACCATATGCTTCGGTCACATTCGTGTTGGAACATCATAACTTATTTTGTATTTGACAATAACTTCTGTACTATCTTTAAGCTTTTTTTTTTTATTCAAACATTCTCACTGCATTGCTATTGAAGCGAATGGATCAGTGGATTGTTCTCAAAGCATTGTTTTGTCTATTTTGCAGTATAACATGTTTCTTTTTTATGAACTGAAAGGAGCATAACGCCTATATTTTGATCCTTTATTTGCACCACCCATTAATACTAATATATCTGTGCAGAAATCAAACGTCTTCCAACATCTAACTAACCCTTTTTTAAACAAAAAAGAATACATGTCCATAAAAGAATACAAGGTCCATATTAGCGAAATCTCTTTGCACGGCTAAGATATTTTACTGCATTATCGAAGTGAACTATCTATCAGCCATCGTACGATGTTCGTCAGATTGCTACTCTTCTGTCTTGGAAAACAGTTTAAGTGCTCTCTGATATCGGAAGATGGGAGTGAATTAGGCTCATTGTGGTGCATGCAAGTCCAATATCTAGTCCATTTGACAACGAAACGAAAGGCAGCTTGGTAGATATTTTTAGTAGTAGACATTCATTCCCACAATTTATCCGGAGAACAAACCTTCAAAACTTTTAACTGAACCCATTTAAAAGTGTTGTTTCTAAACCTTACATTGACATAGATAATACAGAGCTATTCTACTGACTAAATATGAACATTAAATTTTCTTATGTACACTTCCAGCTTCAGAATCTAAGGCCAGTTAGTATTACAAAAACAGCAAAATATGTAACACCGACACATTTCAATATAAGAATAAAAAGTCACCAGCAGCCCTATGTTACACGCATGGCATCTAGCCATTAGGCCGTTTCTTATGGGATCTTGTCAGACTTGGTCCAGTTAATGAAAAAACAAATCAGTCAGTTCAAACGTAATTGATTAAGACTGTTTATGCAAGCTATGAATAGCCCATCCTAAAATAATGTTTAAATATATCAAATTTCATCTTTTTGAGCTTATTTGCAAAATGCCGCTTTGTAAACGGACCAAATGCAACGGTAGATGGAATCGATGTCCCTCTGTCAAACCAGACATGCATATTTATTTTTATTCTTCATTGGTGCTAAGATATAAAAAAGACCTCTATGTACAAGAAAAGAAAACTTGGAAACAATCCATCAGTATGTATGTATGTATGTATGTATGTATGTATGTATGCATCGATGGGTTCATGGGTGGAAGGAATTCTGATGGATGGATATAATTCTGATGATGGATAGATGAATGGGTCTAATAAAATTTTAACATGTAAGTATTGTCAAAATCCAAGCTTAGAGCTTTTATGACTTACCTGGATAATCTAAATTTGAAATCAAAAGATCACTCATGTCATTGTCTAGCGCCTTTCTCTTGCCATATACATGAAAAAATCGTCTAGGGCTAAGTTTTTTCGGTTCCCATCCTCTGATTTGCCTGCGAAAATCATTATCCGAGAGTTCTGTCAGATCGTTGTTATCTGCAAAAATAAGGGAGACTTTGAATGACAAAATATTAAGTGTTCCTCAAGTATATAGCTTCTAAAAATTGGCTTGTCATAACAAGACCTACAAATGGGCTTGTGAAGAAGCAGTGATTGACCTACAGGTGGCAGACAGGTGGAATTTAGATATTTGTCAATTGCAAATAAGGACTACATTATTATCAAACTTACTAGTGTTTAGCTCTCATCTTAACTCAAATTTTACCACCATTATGATGAATAGAGAACAAATACTGTAGTCAAGAATTCTTCATGTCTTTAGACCAAAGGACTCTGAGCACAAGTTTGAGGTTGAGTTTCCATTCACAATCAGTCGAATGTGACATTTCCAAAGTCTTGTACGATTGCTTGAGAAAAAATATCAACCTCAAACTCAGTCTCAGAAAATTGATTATCTCCAGGTCACTATTGAGAGATTCAGTCTCCAGAATTGTTTTACGTTCAACTAGGATGCCAAGGTCATTTCGTGACGCACTCTTCCACGATTTCCAGTCTCCTCTATCTACTGTTGACTACGCACTCTTCCAAATTTCCCCAGTCTACGCTGAGATACTGTTGGCTTTGTGGAAGACTTGAAATAAAGTATTTTCACCAATCAATCTGTTTAAAATCAGATCTCTCCTGACCTACGTGAAGATCTGACATCGACCTCTTAGGGTTCATGTTTTGGTGACCTTTGAATTAGCCAATGGAAATGCAGCTTTCAAAAATCTGAAAGTGAATCAAATCGTTCGGTACACATTCACGCTCTTTGTCCACACTGCTCATTCTCCAAACGCCAAGATATAAGATTTAATCTGATTGGCTGATAAAATAAGTGATTATGGTAATATCATAGGTTACCAGAACATGACCCCCTAAGAGGTCGCTGTCCGATTTTCAAGTATAACAGTTGAGATTTGAGTTTAATCAGATTGTTTCACCGATCTGCCCCCCCCCCCTTGACTCAAATATATAGATATCGAACAAGAGTTGACAGTTATTGCCATCTGAACTGCATCACGTATTGTATTCGTCCTGAACGATTTTGGAAGTCTTTCTAAATAAACATTTCTTTGCTACCACCAATATTTCCATCATCTAAAGTAAAAACTGCTTTTGGCTTCTGGTGTCTCCAGCCTTCTGGTGAAAGACTTTTCTCCAGCTTCTGTTATTATTTCCACCTCTTTCAAAAGTATTTGATCCTATTCTGGTTTAAATCAAAGGATGCAGCTTTTGGTCATTATTAAAGTAATTCATTAAAAGATGTGGCAGAAATAGTGGGGTACAAATATGTTATCAAATTTATCAAGAACAGTAAATAATAAAATGAGAAATGGCATATTAAAAATAAATTAATTAATTTCTAGTTCGTGCGAAGGGATACATTCATATGAAGCATATAATAGACCTTACACCTAATCTGGCGATAATTGTTTTGATAGATGATTTCCAGTCTGGCATTAAATATCAGATAATGTGCCAATGTATCGTGAAATAGCAATTACAGCCAACCCTTCCAAAGTACTGATCGATAATGTGTGCTGATGATCTTCAACATAAGGAGCTCAGTTCTTGTCTTCCACAAAATTTAAAAACTGCACTTCTTTGTTCTTGCTTTCAGATGAACAGCCTGCATTATTCAGTCTTTACATACTCAAAATTTGCAATCGACCATTTGCTAATCATACTCAGCAAATGCGTATATTTTCAAAGAACCTTACTTTGGCTTTCAGCTCTGTCTAACCTTGGGCAATCGCGTTTAGATTCCTCGATAATTTTAAATACCTTTGTTCCATCTCTTCTGTTCCCGCGTATATTTATTATGTATGTACTTTAATACATCTCAAGAATACTTAGACTAAACAGCGTCACAGCATAATGATCCATACCTTCGAAAATAATCACAAAGGTTCCTTAGCTGTGTCGTATAATTTACTCTAAAATAATACAAAGCCAACCGATCAATGTTTCATGCGACAAAACAAAGATTTATATTGATAAAGATGAGAAAAGGAATTTATGCTTTTGGAAGCAGACTTATAACATTTTTTCATACATATATCGGCAGTTTTCATTTAAACATGTGGATGGTAGGCACGACAGATGGTGACGAGTGATTAAAAATGGACCACCCAAAACCATTGGAATTTCCTTTTCTTTATTTTGCGATTCCGTAAATAAATTTGTCAGATGAGTGCATCAATGAGGTTTGAACCGATTCAAATCAATCTGCAAGTCTCAGTCAATATTACAATCCTAAGTCACAAGTATGCAGAATACGTTTGGATGTTTGGCAGTGTCTTTATGTCAACCAATTGGAAAAATTGGCCGAAATGTTTAAAGTAATCGCTCTGACACGAAAACCAGTAAAACTAATGTCTACTACTTTATTGTATTTGGTACACTCCATCGTTTCTTGCGAAACTTTTCTTATAGCAAAATTTTGCATAGAATCGGAATCCATTGCCATCTTGAAAGTCAGGTCCTATTCGATGTAAGTGTTTGTCTTTAGTTTTGCTATAAGCAATGTTGTGTGAAACTGCGTATCTTTTTCCTCAAAGGATTTACTTGTCCGAACGGCTCTGATTTTTCAAATACTTAGACCAACTGTTTCAATCGGCTGAAAATTAAAGCTAAGCAGAAAAGCCCAAAAGACCCATATGTCTGTGACGCAGGATTGTAAATGGTGCATTCTGCTTCAGATTTTCTTTTAGTGTTACAAGAAGCCTCAACGTGTAGCTTTCACAATTTATTTTCATAAACTATTTCTTAGCAGAAGTGCCAGATTGTTTTGCCTCAAAAAAAAAAAAGCTTTCAATACTATTCGAAATTTACAAGATATGCAAAATGGTTGCGAGAAAATAGTCCTAATCCATCCAGCCACACCCTCTTAGGTTGCACCAATTCTAGGGAGAATTTGGATAAATAGACTCTCCACGCATGCAAACCGCAAAAAAAAAAAAATAAAAAAAACTTTGTTATCAACGATCCTGAAATTCTGACAATTGACACATAATATGCACGACAACAACAAAACAATAGTTTATCTGATACCACTTGATTGTGAAGTACAAGTCACACGGAAACCCTAATTAATATACTTTATACAATGATCTAAATATCTTATGACAAAATACTAAACAAAAATATCAAAATTGATTCCTGCATTACAGCTGAATGGAAGAATTTGTAATTTACATCCCTTATTTCCTGAATAACCACATATAATTTGGTGTACTGTTGTGGGTGTGCATATTAACGCTAGAGCTACATATAACTAGATTATTATGTGTCTGAAAGAAAGCCATAAACCTTGCAATTGATGACAGGGCCCAATACAAATGCTACAGATATTTCTCAGAATAATTGTTTCTGATGAAACTCAAGCTATTGTCAACAAAAGAAGTCAATACAATGACTGTTAAAAATAAATTGTTTTTGCAATAATTTGTAACATATTTGAAAATATAACTCTTAAGGTACAGGATACATATGTAATTTCTCCAGAAGAATATCGTACCTCACGAAGAATACTTTTCTACAATTATGAATCAAAATTTGATTCAATTAAGGTTTAAAATCTCTTTCTGCAGAAACGTTTAATATAGAACAACTATGGTTATTCTCGTACCCACTTCAACGTTGATGTTGCTCTTTTCAGATTTAAAACATTTTGTTAGGCGTTAGTGATGACAAAACAATGCAGCTTTGTTTGTGTTATTCAGGTGTATCTTGTTCTGGAATTTGCATTTTATTATATAGCTGTTTCTGTCCAGCTTTGTTTGTATTATACAGGTGTGACTTGTTCTGGAATTTGCATTTTATTATATAGCCGTTTCTGTAAGCATTGTTTGTATTATACAAATGTGTTTTGTCCTGAAATTTGCATTTTATTATATAGCCGTTTCTGTACAGCTTCAAGACTTGGAGACGGATCTGATATTTAGTGACGGCAATCCACGGTCTCTGCTGATAGCAGTTAAGTAAGCGGTGTACAAAACTTGATTTCACGTTGATCAAAATTCCTTCCTCCAAAATAAATCATCATCATTTCTGTCTCGTGAGATGGGCTCCAAATAACATACGACGATAGCACTTGTCAACAAATAATCCAGCCATCCCATTTATTGTATGTATACACCTCCGTTCCAGTTGTAAATTTAATGGAAGCGAACTGTTTGTTACTACACATTTTATTACAATTAAAATGTGTAGAAAGTTATGTTTTATTGAAGTTCTGCTTTTTAGTACCCTTGTAAGAGAGAGAGAGAGAGAGAGAGAGAGAGAGGATGTTCTTCACCCATGAAAAAAGTAATAGTGCGACCGTTAAGTTACCCGCCTGTTCCGGTTAATTTGACAGTCGGTTGAAAGTTACTTGAATTATTTTGAGACATTAGTTAATTTAAATATAATTTTATTTAATATTAACAGGTCTTAGCAACATCTTGGATTGTCTTGATATAATTTGGAGTTTACGTAACGAATTAGTAATAATTTATCTTGCCGTGTTGAAAAGCAGTAAGCTTCCGGTATAGGTTACACATTTTTGACAGCCTTATAAACTGGTTACACGTGTATCTCAATAATGAGAGTTCATCTTCGTTATTTGATGCTTTCCCATCATCTTTACTTTCTGATATTTTATTTCCAACAATTCCAACATAAAGTTTATTGCAACAGCAAATCTGTAATCTGTAGTCTATTTGTATATGTAATACAATGTAAAGTAAACATTACCAGGTAAAAAAAAATTCACAATTGACTATGTTTTCTTCAGATTGAATCCTTGAAGGCTATCTCAGAGCATATGTAGCGTAAGATTAACTTCGAGATCTTATTAAAACAGTATCGATGAAAAAGCATTTATTCTTTTACCTTCACTGAGTGAAAACTTAGCCATGCACCGAGCATATAAAGAAATCACTCAAGACAAAAATGTGTCATATCTGGATGGCAAAGTGCATTATGATGCATTAAAAGCAGACCTACATTAGAAGAAAATTGGTATGCTAATACTCCATAAGTCATATGTATGAAGTTATTGAACTTCTTGGGCATTAAATGATGCACCTATCGCATATACACTGTATGAGTGCGAATGTCAATTAAGGGTGCATTCGAAAATATATGTATACTTTCTTGAAATATTTACTTCATTTAGTGGCGAGTTCTTGGACATGGTAATGAAATATTAATAAAATATACAAATTAAGAGCGGGTCCGCCCATGGAAGTAGTATTAAAACCGCTGTTTATACATTATTGAACGTACCTGCCATCTTATGCTGGAGAATTAATTCTTCTTTATCAGGTGTTCATCGTGTTTAAATTTAATACATGACTAGCAAGGGCGCCTGCAGAAATTTGTTTCCGAGGAAGGGGCAAACATGTAGTGGTCAGCTATGAAGTTTTACAGATGTAGGCCAAAACACATGTTTAAAGGTGAAATTCGGCCCTGGGGGCGGGCGGGGGCAAGCTTGCCCCCTATGCTGGCGCCCACGATGATAAGCATGATATAAATTAACATTTAAGGATTGCAAGTAATGTATCTATTCAATCACATAAGCAGGCGCAAGAGTTTGCAAGTATTGTATCTATTCAATCACATAAGCAGGCACGAGAGATTGCAAGTAATGTATCTTATTTAATCGCATCAGCAGGCACAGGAGTTAATGCTTTCAAACGTAAATATTTTTCGGCTCCCGTTACAAAATGTGAGTATACTTTAAATCCGATTTTGAGGGGTTTTTATAGTAAAATCTAGTTTTTTGACAACACAATCTCTCTACTATAAAGGACAAAACGGAAAACGAAATGACTGGTTGCCCCTCAAAACAATGGTTAAAATTTCTGAATTTACATCTAACTTGCACGAAACACAATAATATAAACAGACAAGAATAACACTGATATTTTGTACTAGCACTTTAGAAACTAACAAGCGAGAATGCGAGTTAAAATGAATCAGAGTTAATACTGAGATTCCTATCCACGAAATCAATCTAAAGTAACGATCTGTCTCTTCTTTCTCACACATGATTGATACAAATGTGACGGTCTGTTCTGAGAATGAACCAAAAGAAACTCTGTTGAATGTTATGTTTTTCCTGCTTCGCCGGTGCAGTCCAAAAACCTAGCCTTAACAGATTAGCAAGAAGAGTCGGTCACGAAAACTACAATTTACTTTTTATGGGTGCTAGCATAAGTAACCAAGGCGAATACCCAAAGTTTTATGACCATTCATGGCACCGTGTATATCAGGCATGTGCAACCTCCTCCTATGATGTTAATAAAAGCGGATAAAACCAGGTGTCATGAGTTGCACGTGCCTGGTGTATAGGAAACTGCACTAAATAGACATGAAAAGAAAAGAACTTCTTGACGGAGAATGAAACGTACACGATCCTTCTGCATACTAAAGAACTCCTATCAAATTTCATGATTGAGTAGTACCCTCCAAGGACATTATGTCATGTAGCCATAAGTGAGCCTAAACTTGGAACTTTGCACATGCGATACAAGTCTGATGCATCTACACATCTTTGACTTTCTGAAGTACTTTGCCAAAGTGGTTATGATCTCTGGATAAATGTGACTAAAATATGTTTGAAAATTCTCTTTTGCACGCGAATCGTTCCTTATTTTAGCTACTACTGCTACTACTACTACTACTACTAATAATAATAATAATAATTTATTATTATTATTATTATTATTATTATTATTATTATTATTATTACTACTACTACTACTACTACTACTACTAATAATAATAATAATAATAATAATAATAATAAATAAATAAATAAATAAATAAATAAATAAATAAATAAATAAATAAAATAAAAAAAGAGTTACACAATGTACGTCTTCAGATTCATGTCCGAATGGAGAAGATTATTGTTATTTTCTTTTTTAGATCACATATTTTGCTTTAACACTGACGTGTTGCACGATTCGGTTGATCATGCATTCCCAATTAACTACTCTTGCAGAAAATGGGAAAATGAGACATGGTATCAGTTGAAACAAATAATCTGGTACATTTCATCTCCACATCGTGAGTTTCGGCTGCACCATTCACCTATTATAATCAGTTTTCCTCTTCACTTAAGGTTACACCCTGTAGTGTTATACCTTACACAGGGTTTGATTTTTAAAGAAACGAGTTTCCCAGCTTTTTCTCACTCATGATCCTCATTATTTAAAAAGACCGTTTATATTTTAGGTGCTGTTAATAGAACTTTTAATACCTTTTATTTTGGCTTATGATTGATGAGAGTAGTTTCGGTTATAGAGTATACATCTTAGCCTTACTCAAGATGTGCATCTCTTTAACGACTGCTAGTTTCGCCTGGTCATTTTTACTTCCTGGACTTAAGATGTAAACTGAAAAAAAAAAAAGCCGATATTTTTTTAGTTTTATTGTGTTATATAGGTCATTTATTCAACTTTCAGAACTTAGTATTGAGTATTTTAGTAATTGCTCAAGTATGTGTACTTCTGACTAGTTCAAGTTCATTTCTCAGCCATTTTGTTCAGTTGTCGCGTTGTTCCCCTTGTACCACATAAAAAGAAATTTCAGTCATAGTGCAGGAAAGTAACAGAGATGCATGCCAATGTTTTCCCCACTGTGCTTATTGCAAATGCATACAATTTCAACGAGTATCTCTCCCTCTTTCCGAAATACCTAATAAATGTAGAGTGAAATCTAAGTTAATGTACACTGTTCAACATAGGCCATTTCGGGCACTGAATTATCTCCCTTGAGAGGGAAACCCGCAATCACTTCCAGGGACTATGCAGTTGTTAATGGCGTTCGTTGATAAAGGAATCTTTAAAACTGGTAACGCATATAATGACAGTTCTTGAAAAGGTAGAATGATATGTTGAATGGTTAAATAACAAAAATGATAAAATTAGCACTATCATGAACTATATTAAAACCCATTGAAATTGGAAGAATAAAGTGCATTTAACTATCTTGCAATTAAGGATGTCTAACCATAATTTACCTTCTGGAACTTGTCAGCGGAATAAAATTCCCTATGAAGAAAGGAAATGTATGAAATGTTAAAATAGTATTTTGAGTGATGAATTCCATTACTTCTTTGAGTGTGAATTCCTCAAGGAGGCTATACTGAATTTGATTAAGAACTATTATTCTATACGACCAAATATTTTGAAATATCAACATTTAATGAAAATAAGAACAAAATACCAGTAAAAATTTAAGCATGTTAGTTAGGAAAATCATGAACGGATTAGAAGCTGAATAGAGGACTGGAAAGCTACCAAAGCTGATTTCACATTCTAACCGTTTGCAACTCTTTTAACATTAGGGAACCATATCAAAAACATTTCATTTAAATCATTGGTCATTTCCTTTAATTACTTCCTTGACTTGTAATATCTAGATAATCAATTATCTCCCTTATTGTCTCCTAGCGTTTTCTCACTTCTTCCTCCAGTTTATATTACACAATTATGGCTTCGTATATAATAAAATGTTGAGTATACGTCACTCATATGCTTTGTATATATGGCCTGAGTATGTTGTTTTTATGGTTTTTTTTCATTACGTCTTGTTCTGTTCTGTTCGATAGTTCAACAGTTTAAAAAAAATAATTACTCTAATCTGATTAGTGCTTAGCTACAAGTGAACTGGAGAAATGTAACACACCTCTGCAAAATTCAACAAAATCCTATTTAAGTCGTAGTGCTTTCTCTGTTTTCATTCTATTTGGCATCTTTTGATTACGAGCAGCTAACTGTGCCAGTTTCCGTGCCGCGTATGCGTCATTTTGCCAATATCATAACTTTTTCACATGCATTGCTTTGATCTTTGGGAGAAGACCAATAATTATAGCAAAGCGAGCTGACCGACAATTGTTTAAATGTGTCTCCATACCAAAGGAAATTTCAGCGGACAAGATATTGTTATATTATTCAGTCTATCTTCGTAAACATATCAAAGAAAATCAATCTGAAACCAAACATGCCTATTGACATCTTAAGGAGACGTAGAATGTACTGATATACGGAAATAAAATATTTAAATGTCCAAAACCCAGTTTGTTGGGCTTGCTTTCATTTAAGTATTTCTGGTTTTACAGCTGTTTACGAAAAAAAAAAATATGACAGATTATGGGTATCAATAGTCCTCGGAAATTGAGGTGCCAGAGGAGGGGGAGGGGACACACTGAATAAACAGAAGTGTTCCAATTCAAGGAGTCTAATCTAGTTTCCATAAAGGCCTCTTGTCGAGAACATTGTTTTATTCATATCCTGCGTGTGGGGTACACCATTCTTCTGCTATAATTCTTTAGTTATATAGTACTATAGTTAGCCTTTTCTGTATTCGGTGAGAAATACCAATAAGGAAACACTTGTCAGCCATTGTGTGCGAGTTGACGGGGGGGAGAGAGAGAGAGAGAGAGAGAGAGAGAGAGAGAGAGAGAGAGAGAGAGAGAGAGAGAGAGAGAGAGAGAGAGAGAGAGAGAGAGCAGTTGCATTGTTGTGCTTTAATTGTGTCAGAAATGAAAGTTTTATAGATTGTATTTTACATTTATTTTACATTAAGTTTCCACATTTTCGAATATAGCGACTTTCCAACAGGGCCGTAGAGAGCGATCACGGGCCCTGGGGAAAGAAACACCCGGGCCTCTCCTAGTTCTTGTTCAAACAAATTTTTTCTTTTATAAAATTAAAAAGTGTTGTTCGGCCCAGGCCCCCTTACAGGCCGGGTAGGTTGACACCCCACTCCCCTTGTCGGCCCTGCTTTCCTGTCATGCAGCATATTGTATTTTAAAATGCATTAAAGGAACAGATAATGGGATCGGGGTGGGTGGGATTAGTGTCGTAATGCAATATATATTTGTTTATGCAATGCGATGTTTGGAGCTTTAGTTTTGCCATGTTTAACTATCTTGCTTAAAAAAATAATACTTTGCTACTTTTGATAGATTTGATAGCCACGACCAAAAATCGGGATAATTCAAGTCTTCAGTATTTAGTACTACATGAAACACATCATCATGGAAATCCGGATAATTCAAGAATTAATAATATTACTGCAGGAAACACATGCTCATGGAAATCTGGATAATTGAAGCATTAATATTAGTATTACAATAAAAAATGCTCAGAGAACGGATTTAAATCTTAAATCTCTGATTCGTTTTGACAGAAATTATTAGATTTAAGTAGCTTTGAACTACGCAATGTTTATATGAACAAAATGTGCTCTGCTGTAACGTGAATGCTAGGTTTACCTGGTGGCTGTTAAACACTGACGATCTTAAGAGATTTTTTTCAAACACAACTCAGTTTGGAACTTATTAATACTTTCCTTTTTATTTAGTCAGCTATTGATGATATTTTCACTTCAGGATATGTAGTACTTGATGCATCAACATTTGTAACCTT
This sequence comes from Megalonaias nervosa, assembly GCA_016617855.1. NCBI lineage: Eukaryota > Metazoa > Mollusca > Bivalvia > Unionida > Unionidae > Megalonaias > Megalonaias nervosa. The sequence goes on from JAECUM010029794.1 coordinate 28,194, forward strand.
CTGTTCACTTATAACTTGAAATATGTAACTGGTACATGAATATTAGGGTTGTCTATGACAGTAGTGTAGTGGGATAGTATAGGGACAATGGGAATTAACATTACAGACCCACCCCCACCCCACTCCCCGGGATAGTATGGGGAACACGATTTATAGGGACATAAAATCACCCTGGGATAGTATAGGAACAATGGGAATTTTGTAAAGCGATTAGCACACCCTGGGCATGTATACGGACAATGGGAATTTTGTATAGGGACAATAGGAATGGAACAGGTAGGGTGACGTCACGGTACTGGACACTTGCAACAATGTAGCAAGTACCGTGACGTCGTACCACCTGTTTCATTTCTATACAAAGTGTGTAGAGACTGAGACAGACATATACTAATACAAGCCCGAGATTTATATATGAAGCATTACCTAGACCTGAAATTATGTTGACGGTGTTCATAAATTTGCATAATTATAATGATGCTATAAATAGTTATAAAAAAAATGAAAGTGACTAAAAGTAACGCTAAAATTACGAAATTGTCCCAGAATTTAACGGAGACTAAACATGTCCCTGAACATTAGGTTACATTGGTTTAGACTAAAAGTAGTACTAAAATTACGACATTGTCCCGGACTACAGTGGAGACTGAGAAAATCTGGAACATTAATATTCAAATGACTGTGACTAAAAGTAACGCTAAAATTACGAAATTTCCCAGAATTTAACGGAGACTGAACATATCCCAGAAGATTAAATTATATTTGTTTAGTCTAAAAGTAGTACTAAGATTACCAAAATGTCCCAAACTCTAGTGGAGACTGAGAAAAACTCCGGAAGATTGTATTCAGATTGCCGTGACTTAAAATATTGCACTAAATTTCCGAAAAATTTAGTGGACTTGAATGGAAACTGATAACTAGCCAGATGTTTTGGTTGTCAGAAATGGCAAAGACAAAGTGTAGCACTAAATTCTGAAATTGCACCGGACTTTAGCGGAGACTGAAAATAATCCATAGATAAATTTTAAAAATGTTACCAAGACTTAAAGTAGTACTGAAATTATTTAAACTCATACCGACCTTCGCGGAAACTGAAAAATTGTAAATAAAAAATTAAAATAAGGGATACTATAGCGTCAATGGGAATTAGCATTACGGGACCCTACTTTTTCTACCATAGCGTCAAGATTTATAGCGTCAGTGGGAATTAGTATTACGGGACCCTACTTTGTACTATAGCGTCAAGATTTATAGCGTCAATGGGAATTAGCATTACGGGACCACACTTTGTACTATAGCGTCAAGATTTATAGCGTCAAATGGCACACCCTGGGACACTATAGCGTCAATGGGAATTTTGTACGGGAACAATAGGAATGGAACAGGTAGGGTGACGTCACGGTACTGGACACTTGCAACAGAGAATAATGTTTTTGTGAGTTAAACATAAATTATACAACAACTAAAAAAAATTTTAGGCAAGAAAGAATAAATCTTTTCGAGGCAGTGAAGTGGTCCTGAAAAAGGCCTTTGGTTTTCTTCTTTGTCTTCTTCTAAGTTCTTCTATTCCTCCACCAACTTCTTATTTTCTGTCCTACACTTTTTTCTTCTTCTCATTCTTTTCCTCCTCCTGTTTTTCCTTCTCCTCCTCCTTTTCCTGTTTCTTCCTTATTTCATTTTCTTCTTCCTTTTCTATTTTTCGTTCCACTCCCTCATCCTCCTTTTGTCTTCTAAATCTTCCTTTTCGTCCTTTTCAATTCTAATCATCTTATTTAATATCTCCTTTCTTCTCTTTAAATTGTTGATTTCCATAGCCAATCTGTGCGGGCTATAAGCCCGAAGTTGCATTCTAAGTAGCATCTCCTCCAACATGCCTAGTGTGTCTCCCACCTCCTGCAATCTTATCATTCTCTCCATGTTGCTAGCCATTTTTTATATTCAGCGTTGAATGGCGCGAATGACGAACGCTATGCTTTTATATACTTCAAGCACGGACGTGAACGAAAACATCCCTTACAGTCACTTCACATATTATCTACTATCCACACAAACGGACGAGAATGCATAAAACACATATATATATACTATCCACACAACGAACGAGAATGCATAAAACATACCATACTTACTATCCACACCAAGAAACGAGAATGCATAAAACATACCATATTTACTCTCCACACCAAGGAATGAGAACGCATAAAACACACACCTATTTACTATCCACACTAACAAACGAGAATGCATAAAACATACACACTATACTATCCACACAACGAACGAGAATGCATAAAACATACACACTATACTATCCACACAACGAACGAGAATGCATAAAACATACCATATTTACTATCCTCACAAACGAATGAGAAAGCATAAAACACACACCTATTTACTACCCACACCAACGAACGAGAATGCATAAAACATACCATACCTACTATCTACACCAATAAACGAGAAAGCATAAAACACACACCATATCTACTATCCACACCAACGAACGCGAAAGCATAAAACACACACCATATTTACTATCCACACCAACGGACGCGAATGCATAAAACACACACCATATTTACTATCCACATCAATGGACGTGAATGCATAAAACACACACCTATATACTATCCACACCAACGGACGCGAATGCATAAAACATACACATATACTATCCACACAAACGAATGAGAATGCATAAAACATACACCTATATACTATCCACACGAACGAACGAGAATGCATAAAACATACACATATATACTATCACACAAACGCTAGGCGAACGCATATAACACACATTCTACTATCCACAAAACGCTAGGCGAACGCATAAAACATCCATATATACTATCCACACAACGAACGAGAATGCATAAAACACACCATACTTATTATCCACACAAACGAACGATAACGCATAAAACACACCATACTTACTATCCACACCAACGAACGAGAATGCATAAAACATACACCTATTTACTATCCTCACCAACGAATGAGAATACATAAAACATACCATATTTACTCTCCACAACAAGGAACGAGAATGCATAAACACACACCTATTTACTATCCACACCAACGAACGAGAATGCATAAAACACCCATATATACTATCCACACAAACGAACGAGAATGCATAAAGCACACACCTATATACTATCCACACCAACGAACGAGAATGCATAAAACACACACCATATTTACCATCCTCACAAACGAATGAGAAAGCATAAAACACACCATATATACTATCCACACCAACGTACGCGAATGCATAAAACACACACCTATATACTATCCACACCAACGAATGAGAATGCATAAAACATACACCTATATACTATCCACACCAACGAACGAAAATGCATAAAACACACACCTATATACTATCCACACCAACGGACGCGAATGCATAAAACACACCATACTTACTATCCACACCAACGTACGAGAATGCATCAAACATCACATTATCTACTATCCACACAAACGCTAGGGGAACGCATATAACACACATTCTACTATCCACAAAAACCCTAGGCGAACGCATAAAACACACATTCTACTATCCTCAAAAACGCTAGACGAACACATAAAACACACCCATATATATTATCCACACAAACGAACGCGAACGCATATAACACACACTATGCTATTCATACAAACGGGAAGAGAAGAAAAACACACCCACATCTATTATCCACACAAACGTACGGGAACGCAAACACACACACACACACACACACACACACACACACACACACACACACACACACACACACACACACACACACACACACACACACAACAGTAAAGGAGTGAGTGTTTATAGTCACACTACTCTACATTCACACGAATTGGCAACTTGAATAGTGTCTCTTTTCTAGAGATCTGGTTAATCCTGAGAAGTGCTGTTTTTCGTCTAACTCCAAATTCACCTGGCTAATGGTGACACCTTCCTGGCCTGGCACCACACACACGTCTGCTCCAGTCATTCTCCCAATTGACGCGTGTGGTTGGGAGCGAAGAGGGAGGTTGACTGGCTTCACTCTCCCAGTCTTCACTTTCAGGGATTCTGAAGACTTCCCTCTGTCTTCTATACCAGAGTCGAGGATGTTGCTGTTGTGGCTGTGGCTGTGGCTGTGGCTGTGGCTGTGGTTGAGGTAGCGGTACTGTTTGTGGAGGTGTCCTCACCTCAGGTTTGACCTCACACTGAGGTCTCATGATGAGTTGAGGCAGGATCCCTCGCTTCTTTTCCTTCTCCTTTTCTTTCTTCTTTTTTTCCTCCTCTTCCTCAAGTCTGGCACTTTCTGCAACGGCCTCCATGGCCAGCTCACCCAGGAGTCACCGGGCATACTCCAGGTGCATTTGGAGTTCAAGCAATTTAGCAATTCTGCTATTCATTTTCAGTGTTGATACGTCAACGATGGGTAGCCAGACTGACAATCGCGTCGCTTTATATACTTGACGGTCATGAAGGAAAACATCCCCTGGCACCAAAACTTACCATCACATCAAACGCGCGGACCTAAAAGAAACACTCACATTGACTTTTTTTACTTAGAAGCACAGACACACACAATCCGACAAAACAGAGAAACGAAGTGATTATGGACACACTTCTATTTTTTTTTTAAAGAGACAAACACACAAATTTGTTTTGGCAATTGAATTAGTATGTCTTTTCTAGAGTATTGGGGTAGCCCTGAAAAGGGCTGTTTTTTCTTTGTTGATGGGAAGTGATGGCAATCTTTTTTTTACTGTCTAAGATTGCGTCCTCGTCTGGCAGCAGGCTTTCCTATACGATACGGCCTGCTTCTGCGGAAAGAGAAGGAGAACTCTTTGGTGTCCACACGGCAGTCGACAAAACCTCTGTCTGGTTCTTGCTGCTGCTGCTGTTGCTGTTGTTGTTGTTGTTGTTGTTGTTCTCTCTGCTTCTGAAGTCTGTGCTTCTCTGTCCATTCTTCTTGTTCTTTCTTGATTTTCTCTCTGAAGACCTCTTCTATCAGGTCTTGGGCTATGGATAACATCCTGACATTCTCTGTCTCTTCAGGCTTAGGTATCAGGCTTAGCCTGACACGATGTAAACTGAGTAAGCTTCGTTCAGCTTGGCTAGTCTGGAAGGCATCTTCATAGGTTGACGAGTCAACAGTGGATGACCAGACTGGAGACCAACCCGCTTTATATGCTTCAAACATGGACGCGATAGAAAACATCCTTACTTGGTTTTTGTTGAGTTGGAACGTTATTAAAGCGAATGTCATGGTGAGGGATAGACAGAAAGTCAAACAGCATATATTCACAGTCTTTTTTTTTTTTAAAACAAACGACAGACACATTTTTTCAAAAACACAACATTTTTTATTCAACCAACAATCAACTACTAACAATTAACAAGTAACAATAACATCAAACAAATTATTTTTGACAAGATTGACAACGTTGTGAAATCATGTGAGATTTCCATTGATGAAAGTCATGAGGCCTTTGATTTACACTACGTTTCCTAGCTAAAGACAAAAGATAGCCATAATGGTCACAAAATCATCGATCTACTTTCTCATCGTTTGTAGAAGAGTGACGATCAAAATAAGTCCCTAAATGTTCTAAAGGATATCCAAGACTGCGTTGATGAAGAAAATACACACAATATTGTCCACACACCATGGAATATGTGCCTTGTAATTTCACATTTTTGTATCGTGTCGTCTGGACATTTCTTCTAGTAAAGTCAATGATGTCGTCTTCCAAAGGGGGTAATCCATACGAATCAAAATACTCCACACAATCCTCTTCAGGGAAGTAGACGGCAACCCAGTGAGTTCCTGGGAGACGACTTTCGTCCGTGTTGATGACATAAGCTTGATGGTCTTGAGGTTTGCGATGAGGTAGTTCATCTTTAGCGCACACGACAGGATTCCAAGAAGCAGTATACGAACTATTGTTCAAAAGGTAATAAAGTTCCCAGGTATCCATTTTTTGTTGTGTTGTTTTTTTTTTCACAGGTAATGATAAGTCATCAATTCAATTCTGACTTTTTGTTTGAAACACTCTGTCAAGTAATCGTTTCTTCGCTCCGTCTCCGCACTCTGGACTAAGAGAGATTCGATGCGATAGATCGCTAGAGTAGTCAATGGTGGGCAGGAATGATCACTCAAGCCTTTATACCACTCATGCAACGCTACTTCTTCCGAGATGAGACTCCAAGCTTCGTCCACGTAAAGTCTGGCTTCTTGGATGATGGTTTTATACTCGTTGGCATGAGCCATCAAATGGAAAGCTACACTGCTGCGATTGAGTCTCAGGCGAATATCCACTCCGTTCAGCAAATACTTGTCTTGCAACCACATGTCCAAATGCAAGCGATCCATCAGTTCTAAATTACGACCTTGCAGGATTTTCTTTCGACGGTCGTTAAAGCCCACATTGTGAGGATCGTCATTGCTGTCAGGGCTGTGTCGCTAAACTTGTTCTCACGTGTGGTGTCAGGTTTCCAAACTACGCAAGCATCTAGATGAGTGTTCTTGGCCTCTTTTCCATGCGTCAAGAGATTTTCCAGGTACGCTCTGTAAGTGTAAGTATCCATGCTACTGCTAACCAGTTTGTTATTCAAGTACAAATCCACTTCGCTGAACAAGGAATGCATGAAATTGTTGACGGGAGCTACTCTAGCATCGTCTCCCGGATTGGTGTTTTGAGTTTCAGATAGAAGTAACTGCTATTCAGATCGATGTAATCTTCGGGTTGTCCATTGATTTCAAACTCGATGGGAGCTGAATCCGTCAAAGAGGAGACGGGATGAAATTCTACCCATTGGGATTCTTGCATTGTCATCATGGTGGGTGGCATGGCAAACAGATCCAGTTCCGACTTGGAACAAGCGCAAGACTCTCGGTGCATCATTTTCTCTGATTTAATAATCAAAAACGTCTAACTCTCGTACAGTTTTTCTTTTCTTAGTCTTTCTAGCTCTAGGGGTGTGAAGTCCTCTGAAGGGGTGTTTTCGTCGTCTTTTTCTGCCTTGTCCTTGCTGTGGCGTCAGGGAAGCAGGAATGCCTGACTCGGCATCGCCCAGGGCATTTATAGGAGTTTCTCGCCGACCCAAAATGTCTTTAGCCGTTTCAAGCAAGACATTTTTACCTGCTTTCAAGAAAGCTTCTTTTGGATTTGGTTTGTCAATGATGACATTTTGGAGAAATTCTTTACCTTGCGTCAACGCGGCATCTTTCAAGGCGTGCAATCCCCGTGTCACCATCGGTTTCAAAACGGGAACCACTGTACGAAAGGCCGATTTGAGCATATCACCTAAACCATGTTCTCGCTGTCGAGCGACTCCTTGGTAAACAGGATACATGACTGACAAAAAGTTGAGTAATCGTTTTCGAAAATGGAGTTTCACTGTGACTTTCCCTTTGGTAAATGGAATATTTTGTCCCAGATCTCCTTTTATAGTAATGTTGACAGTGTCGAAATAAGACTTACTGACGGGCAAATAGTGAGGATGTACAAATTCGCGGGGAACGTGATGGGTGTTTCCACCTTCCTCGTCAGCGTTCGTGGTAGAATCCACTTTGAAAGGAATGACACGCAGTAACGGTACGGAGGTGTGTCCCACCACGTTGTATTCCGTCACATCGGAGTACACAAAAATCAAATTCAGTCCTTGGTTCATTTCTACAGGGAATCTAAAATATTTCGCAAAATCCAAGTTGCCAGTACTGGCTGGTATTTCGTTTTTCATCGTGATCAACTTGGTGTCTCCACCTAAAATATCATACAATTCAGGACAAAATGTAATGGCCAATACTTTGTCCTCTGAAAATTTCATCATTAGACGACGAGCTATTTTATGGTACTCGAAGGTAACACCTTTTCTGGTTCTCTCCAAGGCTTTGGCAAACACGGCATTGAATTTGGTAGAAATCGTGTTCACCAAATGTTGACCACTAAAATAATAACCTGCAGGAACGGTCAACAGATAGGTGAATCGTTTAGTTTTGGGGTCCTGTGATTTCATAGAGTCAGCTACATTGCTACGTTCATCCAAGTGTTGTTGCACTTGTTCGTCATAAACTTCTACCGTAAAAGTGTTTTGATTTTCGACGATGTTTTTGATTTGTGTAGGGTGAATCATTTCCACTAAAGCCACTTCCCAATGGGCTTCTTGATCCAATTGGATGGCGTGAGGTAATTTGGCCGAGAAATAGCATAAGCTGTTATTGGGAAACAACTCCATGGAACTGTCACTGGGTAACGTTAAGTAAAATTGGTTGTTCATAATTCTAGAGTTCTAGTGTCCGAGGAGTCACTGGAAGTCAGAGGAGTGTCTAAAAGAGGGTGGTTAGGGTGACTGTTGGATGGGGGACTAACGTTGGACACAAGATCCCCGTTGTTGTTGTTTCCGTTATTTCAGAGACGGATTGGGAAGAAGGTAACCAATGCAACTGCTAAGTAAAATGGTCCACAATTGTTTGTCTCCTTGTTGCAAACTCAGATTGGCAATGGCAGCACCGATGACACAATACACCACAAAGATTTGGCAGGAAAAGACGATTTGCGTTTAAGGCACACGTTCTCCACACCACACCCACAAGGGTTGCTTTTGTAGATCTTGCAGAGAAGAACTGGGCGACGGAGTGGTTACTGCAGTATCTGAGGGTGTGTTGAAGGGCATGATGGTCATTTCTTTTTATAGTCAATGAGTTGCGAAGCGTCGATCCAAAAGTCAAAACTGGGAGGATATCCTTTCCAACGTACTTTGACTTCTTTGGCACGTCGTTTTCCCACTTTTCGGGTTCTTCGATCGAGAATGCTTTCGATCTCGTACACGTCGTGTTTTTTTTTTTGGTCACACGTTGTAATTCGGGCAAGTAAAACGTTCCTTTTAACACTTCCCCGTTCATGTCTTCCAATTTATAGACGGGACGATGACGGCCACGCACACGTTTGGTGACACGAAACAATTGGGTGGTCCAGTTTGGTAAGTAACCTTTCTCGAAAGTGTGTTTGGTTTTGCCAATGCGTACCCAATCTCCTGATGCCAACACTCCACCTTTCTTGGGGACAGTCACTGTCGGGGACGTACCAAACAGGCGCTCGAAGACGGTCACTTCGTTGTCGGGAGTCACTTCTTGGGGGCACGTCCGATGCTCTGATGGTAAGATTGGTTGTACGACTGAACGAGGTGTGGCAAGACATCGATGTACTTGAGAGTGTGTTGATGTGTAAAATATTTCCACATGCGTTTTTTCAAGGTGCGTTGAAAACATTCCACGATGCTATCTTTGGTTTCGGGATTCTCGGTGGTGAAAAAATGAATGTCACGTTTCTTCAATTCTTTTTGGAAAGCTTGGTTCAGAAATTCGGTGTCTTTGTCAGTCTGCCATCGAAGAGGGTGACGTCCGCTTTGTTTCAACACCAGTTGGAGGGCTCGCACTAACTCACTGCTCGATTTGGAAGTCAATGGCACGACCCAAGCAAATTTGGAAAAGACGTCGATGACACAAAACAATATTTGTAACCACGATTGTAGGTGGCCAAATGAGAGACATCAGCTAAATCGGTTTGCCATTGATGATCGATTGCCTCCACTCGGGTGCGACTTCTGGAAAATTTTCGTCGAATGGGTTTGTGTAAGTTGTACATGGCTTGTTCTTGTAACCAGCGTTGCACTTGAGGTAAACGAACCGTAACCTGCAGGATGGGATGGATCGTAGTAAATGCTGGCTAACACCTTCTCCATTTGTTTTAATAACTGATCCACTCTTCGTTGATGGTACTCTGCAGTGGTTTAGAAACGGCTTTATGTGTCCGATGTGCCACGAATACAGAAGTTGAAGGTAGTGGTGGTGGTGGTGGTAATGGGATGGCTTTGATCTTCTTTTCTTTTTTCACTTCTGGTTTCCCTTCTTTCTTTTTCACTTCTGTCGAAGGAGGAGTGGACATCATCTTTTTAACCCAAGCTTTAAGTTCTTCTCGTTGGGGTGTAGGGGAAGGGGTCGACAAGGACGCTGCAATCTTACTAGGGACAGGAGCTGCCGACGGTGTTTGAAAGACTTCTTTTGCCTCTTCTTCCTCAGGCAACAGTGGGGCTGCATCTGTCTTGACCACTGAAGGTGGTAGTGGTGTTGGTGAACTTTTCATCAAGGTCTTAAAATCTTTCAGAGTGGGTAGAGCTGTTTCGTCTAAAGCTTTATGATGGAAGAGTTGCAGTCGTTGCAAGAATTGACCGTACCATTGAGATTTTTCCGTTTCTGACAAATCGCTGAGATCCATCAATGATTGCAATTCGTGTTGTAACTGGGAAATCTCGGTCAAATGAGGATTGGGAGGTAAATGCGGGGTTCGTTGTTCTTGCCAACGATGGTATTACATCCATCGTTTGTAAGGCACTAAAGCCAGATTTCGTCCTTCCATCGGATTTCATGGATCCCATCTGAAATCTTTTGACTCCAAAGGTCCCTTTTATCTTCTTGGACCTTTTATCTTCATCCTCCCAGGATGTTTCCCATCGTTCCCAATAATCCTTTTAGCAAGGGTCCTCCTATTGTTCCCATTACTTTTTTCAGCAACATGGGCAAAAAGGGCAAAATTCCTCCGCGTTGCACCAACATCTTTTTCTTTTGACCAATGGGTATTTTCTTTTGGACCATTTGGCGAAGAACGTGTTGATGTTTGGCTAAGCATTCTTTCTGGTGTTTAGACAAAGATATTGTGCCTTTCAAGACATTCAGACAACATTCGCACACGGTATCGATGACGTCTTTGGAGGCAGTTTGAATGAGTTTTTTCGCATGGGTGGAGGAGCTTTGGACAGGACGGACAACATGTCCCAATGTTTGGCTAAACGAGGTGGCAGTCCTTTCCTTTTCTTTCGTTTGGGGGTAGAAAAGGAATGTCTTTTTTGGGGTGACATCTTTCTCGGTTGGTTCGTTGGTTCCGTGGCACACAGCAAAAAATACACTAACGTCGATGACTTGTCACACGGTCTTTTTATCCTTTTTTGGGGACTATCACTTCGTCATAAAGGTGACAATGTGTTTTCCACAATCACCAAAGAATCCTCCTCTTTGGTGACTCCTCTTTTTTTTTGGACGAGTGTGTCTTTTCTGGGGGTTACGTCTATGTTTGGCTAAGCGTTTTTTCGGATGACGAAACTGTCCTTTTCTTTTTCCTTTCTGGACATTAGAACGACGATGAGGAGACATCTTTTGGTGCACAACATACACTAAAGTCCATGGCTTCACATGCGTCCTTTTATCCTATTTTGGTTAGTGGTCATATCTTTAAATAGATTTAAGAGTTTTGATCATGTGTGGTAATAAAAGACTAGGCAACCATCCTCCTCTTTGGTGACTTCTTTTCTTTCAACGAGTGTGTCTTTTCTGGGGGTGACGTCGATGTTTGACTAAGTGTTTTTTTGGATGACGAGACTGTCCTTTTTTTTCCTTTTCCTTTTGGACAGAAGAACGACGATAGTGACGGTGTGCACATCTTGGTGGGGCCATCTTTGGGCGTTCAGGAGCACAACAACACTAAACCTATTGTTTGCCTCAGGTCTTTTATACTGGAACGCGTCGCTACTGATTGTCTTTACGTCGTATCAACTTGATGACAGGCATCACACGTCTTGGAGGAGTTCGCAACGGACTAAATCAGGACAGTTCTTGCTTGGACAAATCCAGTAAACTCTGTAACACACCCGTTCTCTCTTGGACTTTGATTTTGGGGGCAGGTACTTTGTGAGTTTTTTGAGACGCTCTCTTGCGGGTAGAAGCTGTTTTCTGTGGACTTTTCTTTTTTTCTGAGGCTGTGACCTGGTCTTGACACCGTTGCTCTTTATCTTCTTCTTCTGGGTACGTTTGGGCGTGGCTTTTTTCTTGGGCAGAACTTTGGGTGCATTGGGATCCCATTTTAAGAGCGAACGAATGATGACACCTAGAGAACCGCTACCTCCAGGTTTCAAAATGATTTGCTTTTTGGTTTGAGTGTCGATGCGACGATCGGCTAGCTGCGTCAAGGCGACTTTGCTTCTCTCAAAAAACGTTTGGTTTGCTGTGGAATCTGAATGATGCCTTGCAGTAATTGACGTGCTGTCACCGTAAACCATCGTAAGACTTCTTTGAGACTAGCTTCTAAGACACGAGCACGTATTTGTGGATTTTTGTCGCGACTGATACCGTACAAGGCACGAATCAATTTGATGGGAAGATGAGACTGAAGGGCGTCATGTTGACAATGTGTGAGACAGAGCCAAAGTGACCGAGGTTTTTATAGACTTTTTTTGGAGATTGTGATTAGGTCGACGAAGGGGACGTGTACACGACAGGCCCTCCGTCTTGGCACCAGTGGTGAAACAGATGGGTACGAAATCGCAAATAATCGGCAGTGGTGGGTTTTAAATCCACGAGTAAATAAGCGTGTGGGATTTGAGTGGCATCGTCGTACGCATGAGTCAGCCAAGCCGTTCCTAACTGTTTGGCTAAGACTTGCACTTGCGATTTATCTCTAGGGCTTTTAAACAACACCACGTAATGAGCATTGAGACTGATGGTGGGATGGGCTTTACATTGTTAAAACAAATTTTGGGCGATGTAAATAACACTGGCATTACGATGATGACCTTTGCGCGTAAACCACAGTTTAATTTCTTCTTCGTCTTCTCCTAACATGTCGTCAAAAATAATCAGATGGGTTTGACTAGGGTCAGACACGATCCCATCGTCTTCGCCAGGAATGCCTTCCACAAAGATGATAGAATCGCCTTGACTTTCTCGCAGAAGGCTGTACGTCGATTGCCACTCTTTGTAACACCACACGATTCGTTGAGGTGGACGATCTATCAAATGATGCTTATGTTCGATCAAACGTTTGACAAATTCGGTTTTGCCTGAACCGCTAGTTCCGGCAATGAGCATGTTAAAGGGATGGCGAAGATACAAGGTCTCCCAACTAGTCCTATCAACATGTTCGTCAATGATTTTGACACTGGAGGAAGAGGGAGCAGAGACAGCAGAGGTAGCCATAGTAGTGTAAGAAATGTCACTTTTGACACGAAGACAGAAAAGACAAGAGTTTTTTTACTTTTTTCAGGACATGTTTATTGTCATCTTTAATTGTGAACAACACGAAAACATACATAAACGCCAAATGGTTAAGTACATGACTATAAGACACATCAAAACGATCATAGTGGAATATAAACAAATCTCTGTACAACATTTGTGGTGATCAAGAGGTGGAATTGTAGGGACAGTGTGTAATATTTTTAGAGTCTCTACACTCCTTGGCACACTCACACAAGTGTCTTCCTGGAATGGTCTTTCGGGGATGTCAATAACGGTCCTGTCCTGTCCTGAAGGGAATGGTTCTTCTAGGAGTGGTAGTCCGTTTTTATACCTCTTTTGTCGGAGGCAATAAGTGTACTTTCTGCAAAGAGATGGTCGTACTCCAGTGGCAGATCTAAATTGTTTAGTCACTAACTTGCACATCACACACCGTTCAGAAGTGTCCTCTTGAACTAAGTTTACACTGTGTAAAAGATTTTAGTAACCCTCTAACTCTTCTTCTCATTCGTTTGTGTGGATAGTATATATGTGTATCTTTTATGCATACGCGTCCGTTAGTGTGGATAGTAAGTATGTGTGTGTTTTATGCGTTCTCGTTCGTTTGTGTGGATAGTATATATGGTGTTTTATGCGTTCGCGTCCGTTGGTGTGGATAGTAAGTATGGTGTGTATTATGCATTCGCGGTCGTTTGTGTGGATAGTAAGTATGGTGTGTTTATGCATTCTCGTTCGTTGGTGTGGATAGTATATATGGGTGTTTTATGCGTTCGTCTAGCGTTTTGTGGATAGTAGAATGTGTGTTATATGCGTTCGCCTAGCGTTTGTGTGGATAGTATATATGTGTATGTTTTATGCGTTCGCGTACGTTGGTGTGGATAGTATATATGTGTATGTTTTATGCGTTCGCGTACGTTGGTGTGGATAGTATATAGGTGTATGTTTTATGCATTCTCATTCGTTTGTTGGATAGTATATGTGTATGTTTTATGCATTCGCGTCCGTTGGTGTGGATAGTATATAGGTGTGTGTTTTATGCATTCTCGTTCGTTGGTGTGGATAGTATATAGGTGTATGTTTCATGTATTCGCGTCCATTGGTGTGGATAGTAAATATGGTGTGTTTTATGCATTCGCGTCCGTTGGTGTGGATAGTAAATATGTGTGTTTTATGCTTTCGTGTTCGTTGGTGTGATAGTAGGTATGGTGTGTGTTTTATGTTTTCTCGTTTGTTGGTGTGGATAGTAGGTATGGTATGTTTTATGCATTCTCGTTGGTTGGTGTGGATAGTAAATAGGTATGTGTTTTATGCTTTCTCATTCGTTTGTGAGGATAGTAAATATGGTATGCTTTATGCATTCTCGTTCGTTGTGTGAATAGTATAGTGTGTACGTTTTATGCATTCTCGTTCGTTGGTGTGGATAGTAAATAGGTGTGTGTTCTATGCATTCTCGTTCCTTGGTGTGGAGAGTAAATATGGTATGTTTTATGCATTCTCGTTCCTTGGTGTGGATAGTAAATATGGTATGTTTTATGCATTCTCGTTCGTTGTGTGGATAGTATATATGTGTGTTTTATGCATTCTCGTTCATTTGTGTGGATAGTGGATAATATGTGAAGTGACTGTAAGGGATGTTTTCGTTCACGTCCAAAATTCCCATTGACGCTATAGTGTCCCAGGGTGTGCCATTTGACGCCATAAATCTTGACGCTATAGTACAAAGTAGGGTCCCGTAATGCTAATTCCCACTGACGCTATAAATCTTGACGCTATGGTAGAAAAAGTAGGGTCCCGTAATGCTAATTCCCATTGACGCTATAGTATCCCTTATTTTAATTTTTTATTTACAATTTTTCAGTTTCCGCGAAGGACGGTATGAGTTTAAATAATTTCAGTACTACTTTAAGTCTTGGTAACATTTTTAAAATTTATCTATGGATTATTTTCAGTCTCCGCTAAAGTCCTATGCAATTTCAGAATTTAGTGCTACACTTTGTCTTTGCCATTTCTGACAACCAAAACATCTGGCTAGTTATCAGTTTCCATTCAAGTCCACTAAATTTTTCGGAAATTTAGTGCAATATTTTAAGTCACGGCAATCTGAATACAATCTTCCGGAGTTTCTCTCAGTCTCCACTAGAGTTTGGGACATTTTGGTAATCTTAGTACTACTTTTAGACTAAACAAATATACTTTAATCTTCTGGGATATGTTCAGTCTCCGTTAAATTCTGGGAAATTTCGTAATTTTAGCGTTACTTTTAGTCACAGTCATTTGAATATTAATGTTCCAGATTTTCTCAGTCTCCACTGTAGTCCGGGACAATGTCGTAATTTTAGTACTACTTTTAGTCTAAACCAATGTAGCCTAATGTTCAGGGAATGTTTAGTCTCCGTTAAATTCTGGGACAATTTCGTAATTTTAGCGTTACTTTTAGTCACTTTCATTTTTTTATAACTATTTATAGCATCATTATAGTTATGCAAATTTATAAACATCGTCAACATAATTTCAGGCCTAGGTAATGCTTTATATATAAATCTCGGGCTTGTATTAGTATATGTCTGTCTCAGTCTCTACACACTTTGTATAGAAATGAAACAGGTGGTATGACGTCACGGTACTTGCTACATTGTTGCAAGTGTCCAGTACCGTGACGTCACCCTACCTGTTCCATTCCTATTGTCCCTATACAAAATTCCCATTGTCCGTATACATGCCCAGGGTGTGCTAATCGCTATACAAAATTCCCATTGTTCCTATACTATCCCAGGGTGATTTTATGTCCCTATAAATCGTGTCCCCATACTATCCCGGGGGGGGGGGGGGTCTGTAATTATAGGATAATGCATTTGTATGGGAAAATATGAACGAGTTTTTCGGATGTTTATACTGCACGACCTTGGGAGTGCAGTATATCCATCCGACAAAACGAGTTCATATTTTCCCATTCAAATGCAGTAACCTTTTTATTATATGCTTATTTTCTTATTCTACCCAAGGCTTAAATATATCAACAAAAATACACTACAAGAAACAAAGTATCTGAATGTATGCCGTATTCCAAACTAAATACACAAGCGTGGATGCATCATTACACAACAACATTATTAATGCGCACGTAACTCCGCCCAGACAAATTTGAAGTTGGTCGCGCTAGACGTAAGTTTCGAAAGAAAATGGCGTTTGGTCTACTTAAAATTGAATTTTGGAGTAATATTGTTAATGAATGCGCATTACAACAACTTTTCCATTTGATCTGGAATGAATACGTTTTGGTATTTTTGTCGATTCGACGCAATTTCGTGATTATGGTCTGGATTTATCTACATGAAGTAACGTACATCGGATTGCAGCAGCGTCTGCCAATTTAATTGTATTGAAGTGTGTTGACATCGGCGTGCGTGTTTCTGTTCTGTCATTGAATGATTCAGATCATAATGTGGGAAAAATATGAAGTCTTTCAATTGCAATTATCGAAAAGACGCTGTGGAATTTAATGTTTAATTCATTTTGAGTGCAGCAAGGAGGATGTAACTGCACTTGGAATAAACTCGAAATTACAGTACAATTTCGAAATGTGTAATCAAGCTTGAGAACCCATGTGATGGCTCATGTAATTCGGATTTGCAGAACTACTAAAGTACATTTTGAGGAAATTCAGGATGTAAAATTGTAAGTATATTTTTGCCATTTTTATTACCAGCTAAAGAAGAAAGTTTATGTCTTATAACTTGCATGTTATTGTAAGGACCCTGTCTGGCGTCTATAGCTAGCCTAAATCTGAAACATTGTATCAAAAATGTTAACGCGGAATGTGCCAAAGCTGCTGCTATGTGGCAGTCTATGAAGCATTTGCTGGTATGTGGCAGTCCATGAAATATCTGCTTTAGTTCATTCATAAAAAATTGTTTACGTTACAAAATAGAATTGTTTGTTTATAATAGAAAGTAGTCCCTTTATTCACGTGCATTAAGTATGAATTGAGCGCGAGGAGTGCAGTATCGCACAATATTGCACAATTCTGACAATGTAAAGTTAACGGAGAAAAAAATGAGCATATAATAATGTTAATTCCCATTGTCCCCATACTATCCCAATACACTACTTATGACCTATTAAAACTGCTGCTGCTTACAGTGTGACAATACAAGGGTATATCACAATACTAGTCATACAGCTCCGAGAATTGTCAAAAGACGTGTAACTAGTGTCTAATGTTCACTGGCTTGGATAGTGCTTGTTAAAATATGTAGCTTGATTTATGGAACTGCTGTTAAACACATGTACAAACAGTAACGGCCTTAGCAAACTGATTTGGATCATTTTGGCTGGGCCACCTGGATTTACGCACGGGCCCCCTATGAACATGGCATTTGGAAATTTTAAAACAAGTTTTATATGATACTGAACTTAAATTTTTTTTCCATCGCTTTAAATTTACTTTCTTTTCTATAGATATATTTTTAAAAAAATGACTAACGTGCTGAGCCCCTGTGAGCGCGCGGCCCGATTGGGCCAAATCGGTTCAATCAGCCTAAGGCCATCCCTTTGTACAAAAAAGAGAAAAGCAAATGGCAATCAATGCATCGTTCCTACCAGATGGTGTATTTTATCATCATAGTGAACTGAATGTTCTAGTTCAAGGTTATCATAATAGGTATCTATCGTACATGTATTACCAACTTAATTTCTACCCAACCAACACCGTTATCTTTTCCAATAATTAATTCTACAAGTACGTTCAAATGACAAGAAAATAGGTTAATAATTCTTTTAATTCTATTACTTTCGCCACCTTGAAGTTCTCGACAGGCAGCGGCCATTTAATAGCGGGTACCTGTCCTCGTGTGCGGAGCATCATTAGGGCCAGGTTACGCATGCAAGTCCAATATTGTCGGGTATACGTCCTGATTATATCTTCTCCTGTTATAATTAACCTTTCTTCAGTGGTATAAGTAGAATACGTGGGCCCCTGTGCTAAGCTTACATATGGGACCCCTGCCTAATCTATAGTGTAAAAAATAATTCATGTGCCCCTATGCTTTGCATAATCCTGCTATATGGTAGATACGCCCCTGTATTTTTTGCATATGACAAGGCATAGAACAAGGCAGTCTAATAAAAAAAATACCACTTCTTGAAATAAAGACAGTTAAAAATATTAGTCTCTATAAATAAAACCTTACGAGTGACATATTTATACTGCAGAAAGGGCACAATGGAAACTGCATGAACCGAGTTGTTTCTGTGTTTCCCGTTCATGAAATTAATCCAAATTAAAGATCAAGCATAAAATTGACACCAATTTGAAGGTCCATGCTAGGAATGAACCAACACAATTTTTAATGTTATGTCTTGCCTGCTTCACTGATATTTGCTCCAAAAGAGCAGCACATAACTTCAGAAAGAAATGTAGGCTATAGCAACCGTAATTTACCTTTTATGGGTGCTAACGTAAGTGAGGAAGGTGAATGTACACAGCATGAAACAGTATCTAGGAATCTGCGCTCAATGAAAACGAAACAAAAATGCACGGAGTATCAATAGTACTTGTTCAAGTTTTGTCTGACATATTACACCCCATTTAAGATATTTAGACTGTTCTATGAGGGTGGAGGTGAGAACGTATTCCCTATCTAAATACTGAATTCGCCCAGATCTCTCGATAGCTGCACAGTGTAGTAGCTTTAAACAGAGGCTATCAAAATTAAGCAACATTGTATCGAATCCTATCTGCCTGATATCGATAAGCATAATACTTATCTTCTCATTCATAACAATCGTCTCTTTAAAAGAAAGCCAGCGCTCGAGTCCAGTCTAATTCAAATTGAGATCTAAATCATGGCGGGAAGGGCCAGAGGAAATTCGTACGAGAAAAGTACACGTATTCTCACTTAATCTAATCTATCTACATGAACCTTCTGGATGTGGTGATTTCAATTGTAAACACTAAACATCAAATTTCACGACTGTGTATGCAAAAGTCTCTGATCACTATGACTTAGATTGGACAATAATTGCCTGTATCTTACAAAGACAACGTACTATTTAGCGATAACTAGTGGCGTAGGGGTTAGAGCGTCGGCCTCGGATACGGGAGGTCGCGGGCTCGAACACCGGCCGAGTTATAGCAAAGACTTCCAAGACTTCTAAAAAGTGGTACTAACAGCTGCCTCGCTAGGCGCTCAACATTAAGAGATTAGTGTTAGGACTGGTTGGCCTGGTGTCAGGATAATATGGCTGGGGCATGATGCCCCTGTGCTAGACATCACTATAAACTGCTACACTGCAGACATCGTAGCGATTTGACTGAAAAATTGTTAAAGCTACGTTAAAAATCCAAATCCAAATCACGCGATAACTTGATAAGTATGGTCAGAGGTCGCTTGGAATTTTGCACTTGATAGATAAATCTTACAACAGCTTAAGACTTCTTGCACGCGTGACGTCCCTAAATTTAGCTGCATGTATTAAAAATACAAAATTCCAAAAGTGAGGTTTTCAGTCCCCTCCCCCACTGTCCAGTCACACTGTTTACCGGATTTATCTTCATGTAATATCTGCACTATAAACAATTTACTTTTATCTGCTTCATTCTTTCTTCCATTCACGTTTTCCTCAGTGATCATAATTACAGACGCACTGATACGCGCTCAATATTCTAACTGATACAAATATTACACCCTGAAATAACAATTAAATAATCAAGTATGACACAATGCAGTGGTTTTGACAATAATTTAGCAATCGATAGTTTTGGTTTGCTTCTTAGAGAAGGTATGTTTTTCAGTATAAAGGGGTGATGTTGATAAGAATTTTTCAATTGGTGGGTGGCATGGTTTGTTTCTATAATTAATGAGTACACAAGGTTACAGGATATGCATGATAGAAGCAAATATCTTGTCTCTCGTTATCAAATTATATTGTACGCAGGAAGTGGTAGTTTTGGACAAGAATTTAGCAGGTAAAAATGTATTATTGTACGAGTACTAGATTTAATAGGACCAATAAATCATGGCCCTAATTCATGCAGTAAGAGGGCTTAAAAAAATACATAAGTCATATTGTGACTTGTTGACCTTTTCTTTTTCATAACTCCAATAAAAATAACGTGACAATTTAATCTCCTACTTTGTATTCTACACCTGTTTCATAACTGTATAAATCAGAATTGTGACTTTCTGTCCTTTGACCTTTAGTCTTACAATCGGGTATTTAAGTCACCATCTCCTCTCTCCCACTCATTCCACCAAGATGTTAGTAGGGCAGTAATTCGGGGGGGTGGGGGGGTGGATGGGTTTAAAATACTTTAAAGTGTTCTATTGTCAGGTCAGCTAAAACTGCATCATTCTCAGGTTTGGGGTGTTATGTACGCATTATCTGAAAGACCATAACTGACTGACGATTGTAATATCTGGCGCATGTGTCAAAACTATTCGGCATTTCGCATTCGCCGATATAACGTGTCATCATTTTGTTATATTTTTTTATCCAAAGCAGCTCTTATGATCGTTCAGTGATTCGATTGTTTTTAAATGCAATTGATCATGTCTGAAATTTAAGGACCGGACTCAATCTGGTACACTAAAATGGAAATAACTCGGAAGAAGACTTAATCAGCATCGCCCAGGGATTATATTTTATTAACTTTCTGATCATGCTAATCGTTTGTAATTTGGAATTACTTTATCCGTTTTACTATAAAACATCACTTATCTACACACATAAGCTTTTCTGTTGACATGACTACTTGAGATAATCGCTGGTATTCCGAATCAATACGTAGGAACTAATCGTCTCTAAAGCAAACCACAGAGGTGAATCAGTACCTTAATGGTGGACGGTCATGTGATACGAAGATGGCCGCGCCCATGGAAACAAAAATAGAAAGGTCCATACTGTGTCAGATGAATGTTCGCATGCACTGTAATTTCCATATCTGACTTCTCAAGAGACAGTCCAAAGGGAAGTATTATTTTGCCCAAAGAAATAAAAGCAGCTCTTAAATACCCGTATCTGATTTATCCAATATCGTCCTCTCGCGTTTTCTAAAGATAAAGTACAAGACACAGGCAATTTTTTTGCTTGGGGCCCCGCGCTCATCGCTTGTTTACTTGGGCCCCGCATACTGCCTTGGGGCCCCGCACATCCTATGGCCGAGCCTGACAAGACACCAGTCTAGCTTCTTATTAGTGCGAATAAAGACCATATTAAAGTGAAGGTCTCCATCATGATTACGCTTGTCTAGTTTATGTGTTGTTAACATATCATTATAGATTAGAAACGATCACGCTGTTATAATTGGCAATAATCACACTAACGCCTGGATTAATTCCATCGTTGGTAATGCGATTATTATCCACTCAACAACATTAATTTGCACCAATATACGCCAATTGGTGGACAAAATTACATGAACGTGATGCATTTGCAAACTGTTATGGTTTATTCTTAGTTGACAAAAATGACCCGCATAAGGTTGAAAATAGTATTGATACATACTTATAAAAATGATACTAGCACTTGCTCAGCAGTAAGAGGTTAGTGTTGGGAATAGTCGGCCTGGTGTCACGATAATATGATTGGGTGAGACATGATGCCAAATGTCTGCGGCATGATGGGGGTGTGCAAGACATCAATATATACTATCACACTACAGACATTGTAGCCTTATGACTAAACTTGTTAAAGCTATGTTAAAAATCTCTCTCTCTCTCTCTCTCTCTCACACACACACACACACACACACACACACACACACACACACTCACACACACACACACACACACGTACGCACGATACATACATACATGCATCCATCTGTCTGTCCGTACATACATACATACATACATACATACATACATGCATACTTACTTAGTTACATCCTGCTGCATTCGACTTTAAGAATGTGAATAAAATAATTACAAGCCCACAACTACAAAACAATTCTTTAATCAAAGCTCCAAATTTTGTGTGTAGTAGATTTACTTGATGGTTTTTCAAAGAACAATTCCTGAGAGATTGCGATAAAGATTGATTTATATTTATCTTGGAAATATTTGCACACCTAATTGTGTTTGAAACTTCACTTTCATGAGTCAGTAATTAAAATGTCTGTAATGATAACTTTACTTATTGGATGTGACTTATGTCCACTCTTATTTTAAAAATGCAACATGGAAATTGGTGCTTAAAAACAAAGAGTGGGGTCAATGTAGTCTGATCTAACAGTTTAGCAAAATATTCTAACCTACATTTTTGAAAAGAAAATTACAGAGCCTGTAAATATGGATCTATAATCAAAGAAATCAAACACTCGCTAAAGCAAAAATGTTTTAAAACGATTTCTTTTAAAATCTGAATTTTATTCAGAATGAAAATATTTGGTGTTGCTATGTGATCTTACTAAAAACAAAGTCTATAACCTTAGTGCCTGAGTTCCAATAATTTAAGAGCTGAACATTATATTTTGCAGAATTCATCAAGTAATGCAGATTACAAATGTGGACAATATGGACCATGCCAAGAGAAGGACGTCTATACATAGTGTGTAGTCGATTTTCAACCATCATGCTTGATGAATCCAGTCAATTCTGAAGTTCGGTTCTTAATTAATTATGCAAATGGTTATGCAAATAATAACAAATCTCAAGAAACAAACTACATAACTTTATTTTAACCATTGTTAACAAACATTGTCAAAGCACACAAGAGAGGCGCATAAATACACGAGTAGTTCCTTTCCGGTTTTAACAGCTAATAACTTTTAATTTTTTTTGTATCAAATCATACGGTTTTAAACAATTTAAGCGTTTGTTACAAAAGCTCATTTAAAATTCGTAAATATAATATTGTACAACTTTCGTGAACAATTATTTTCCAAGATATTGCTTAAATTACCAATTAAGACCATTGTGTATCCATTTAAAAAATATTGGACCAGAATTTTAAGCGGAAGACAACGGTTCAGGATTACAGAGTGAGTCAGATCAATATCCATATGATAGCAGTTGACGTCCATTAAGTCGGTATTTAGCGTCATCAGCAGAAATTGAAGGCGCTACGTTAGTGTATAAAATTTATGTTAACTGGCGTTTCACTCTTGCAGAACGGAAGTTTGAACATTTTCTTCGATATAAAATGCCATTTTAGTTGTAATGTCGCATTGGCTCAAGAAACCAAATACAGAAACAAATTATATAGACAAGAAGTAATGATTGTTTATGTTTCTTACAGTCCTTGGTCTTTTTGTGGTTCTTAAGAAAGAGACAGACGAAGCAATTATTATTCTTTCAAGTACAACGTTTTGTTTAAAGAAGAAGAATATAAGTGAAATTGGAGATATATGAAACTGATTCAGAGTTTCTTCCGGATCGTCTAGCTCAGACAAGTTTATTGAAATAATTTCAGTCTGAGGCCTGTAATGTCAAGAACACGAACTTCTTCTGATTATCCGTTCCATAAGAAACAAATTGTACCGAATTATCTAATGTACCCTGGTAGCCGAAATGCCAGTCTTCAATGTATTTTTTTATTTGTTGAAGAAATCAAATTTGAAAACAAAAACAACAAAATAACCAATAAAGATAACACCACTAAGACCGACTTCAAACTATCGAATCCGATGACTCTGTGGAAATAACATATAACATTAGAACAAAAATTCAAGGAATTTAATAACCATTGGCTTTTGTTACGTTGTCATTACGTTATAATACTACCAATCACTAGTTGAATTCGCTTATACACTCGAGGATTGCAGATTGTACTGCAGATCATGTGAAAGTTTGCTGGTGTAAACAACACTTGAAAACTGCCAGTTTGTGTCATAAGAAAATGATATAAAATGAAATATTAGAAGAAAACAATGAAAATTAGGTCACACGATCTTTTAAGATTACATTCTGTTAGGTTTAAAGATATCAACGATTGGAAAATTTTAACACGTGATGAACCATAAACCACAAGTTAACCGAATGTTTTCATCTACTGGAGATGAAACTTCAGCCTAATGCGGAAAGGTCATACGACTCAAGAAACGTGTAGAACATACCAAATTTCAAGATACATTCCTTTGTTTATACAAATAAATTTGTTTCTCATGACACAAATGAATTCTACAGACGCAATGAAATGCATAATTTACACCGTCTAAAAAGCATTTTGATTTTATTTTATTATGCGAAGCCTAACTATAGTTCATGGTTGGATAAGCAAACTTTATCCTTAAAAGAACTTTTTAAAGTATGAAAACAATACCTTCCTTTCCTTTGAGACATGACTAACACAGAGCTTGAATTTTACTTCTGAAACGCCGATTGAGCCAATCGAGCACTCTATGGATCCGAACACTTGTAAAAGTAAGTAACGTTAGCTCTTTGTCGTTCTATCAAAAAAAAACATGGAAGAAGTTATTTTTAGTCAGGGTTCAATAATTACTTGCGATTTTCGCATTCGATCGAGATGGTAAAAGATATATCGCATTCGCGGACAATATGCGAAACGGTGAATTCAAGTGATGAAGGTAAGTGCGATGCCCATTCAACCGACGATGTCCAACTGCTCCCAACGTCTCTCGAAATGCCACTGCAACTATAGGTTGATATCAGTAACTTTCTGTCAGTTTTGTTTTTACACCAGGTTTCAAGATAAGCAACGGAATAGCAAGAGATTCGCAAACAGCAACGGCGTATATATATATATATATATATATATATATATATATATATATATATATATATATATATATATATATATATATATATTGTATTTGCTGTCGCCAGATTCGATAAAAAGGAAAATAATTTAAATAACTACTCAAAACGAGGCTGACTCAGGTGTCACACGGTCTGTGCAGGCAGTGATGTTGTTTACCTGAGAGCAGTATGCCGACGACGTAGCATACAAAACTGCTAAGTAAAGCACAATCGGAACGTCCTCTGCTTTTGCTCTCAAATGCTATAAAAATAGTGTCCACTTTGAGCTGCCCCCAGTGTTTCTAGCACTTGATAATATTTTATTTACGTTACAACGACGACGACGACTAAAAGTAATGAGAGTAATATTATGAGGTTGTATAAAGTGATTAATTTGTTCTATTTTATTTTTATTCAAAAGTTAAAGGAATAGAATCATAACTTAAAAGTGCATGTGTTTCAAAGATTGATGAAACAATGTCGAATGTTGTTGTTGCTGGGATTTTTTTTTCTCCGCGTCTATCTTTCGTTGTACTCATCTGTATATCTAGCTGGATATTCCCTTAGGAAAATTTGCTGTGCATCATTACGATTACCCCTGCATCTCATTTAGAAAGTCAAAGTTAACCTGCAGCCGGAAAGAGACGAAGATGTGCTGATTGTGAGAAAGAATCAAACTGTTTTCCAGCAACGTTGCTAAACAATGCCATTGCCTATACCAACCATATAAATACGGGCAAGTCTTTAACGTATTGTGGTCTCACACAGCTACGCGAAAGTTCGAGTTTCGTAGTTTGCATAGAGTTAGAATTTTAAAGAAAAAGAAGTTCCCGGAGTTTCCTCACTGGTTATACTGGCTATTTAAAACAGAACTTGTATGTCTTAGGTATTGTTCAAAGAACCTTTAATTCCCTTTTTTAGGTGTATGATTGATGGTTGAAATATGGGTGATAGAGGATACAGCTTGGCCTTCCTTCAGATGTGCACCTTTCAAAAAACTGCTTGCTCCGCTTGGCTATTTTCACTTCCTGGATTTCTGAGGTAAATTGTAAAATAATAGCCGATAATTTGTTTTTACATTTTATATATTTGGTAGTTCATTAATTGCACTTTCAGAAGCTAGTATTGTCTAATGTGGCAAAAATCATTGTCCCTATTTTAATAACTGCTAAAGATAGTGAACTTTAGACTAATTCAGGCGGATTTTTGTAGCATAAGGGAGCAATCAGTTTAATTAGCTCTGTGCTTAGATCATGTACAATTTCAACAAGTACAATATCAAAGAAGTTTCAGCCACAGTACATGAAAGTAACATAGAGGTATCCCAACATTCTCTCCACTGTACATGTTGCAAATCTAAATAACTTCACCTTACACCCAAGACTATCTCAGAAGTTCATAATATCTGTAGAGCGCCCCTATTATCTGGGAAGCAGTTTGCAGAGTCATTCGGAACATCTCCGGTCCGAACTACTTGCCACCATTTCCGAACTATTTGCCACCATTTTCTTCCGGTGAATGCAGACTGTTATCCACATTTACCTGGGATAAAATCCGTCCTTTGAATGTATCCGACAAACCCTTACACAGTGGCACATTAACTATGTCACTATGTCATGATGCCTCGTGGTTTGTCTTTTTAATATTGCTTCATTGTTAGGTTTTACAATCAACATATATTATATTCCCACTATGAAAATGAAATCATATGGACAACGCTCTTTTGCATACCAGGGCCCAGCACTGTGGAACGAATTGCCCACTGCACTTAGACACAAAGACACAGTGATCTCATTCAAGAACGCTCTTAAAACTCACCTATTTCAACTGCAAGAACAGACTTAAAGACCTAATAATGTATCCTTATAATGTATGCTTACCTTAAATATTTCCAGCATGTTTTTCTGTTTCTAATTTCGTGGTGTTTGTTTTTATTTTCGTAATCCTATCATTATATATGTTTTTTAAGCGTTGTCAGATGTTGTAAAGCGCTTAGAGCTTCTGAAGATTAGGCGCTATACAAAGTCCTCATTATTATTATTATTATTATTATTATTATTCGATTTAACAGACATTAACAATGACGTTTAGTAGAGTTGCATAATAAACTATTAGGGTAACATGGTCATATTCTGACCAGTAGGGTAATTCCGACCGTGGATGTACGTCCTGCTGTTTACAACAAAGATATGCAAATTGCTTGCTGTGCTCTTTGTTTTTATTTGTGCATATGCGTATAAAAATTAGTAAAGATGCTTCCAGGCGACGAGGGTATCGCGTGACAAAATGACGTAATCGCCTCCGTATTCTCTCTTCCGCGCGAGTTCAGAAGAGGCATTCATAATTTTGTTTTTATTCAGGACCCTAGTCAAGCAACAATCATTCAAGATTTGTATAGCTTTTAATAACATAATAATTATGCTATCGTAGCTTTAAAATAATGCTTTGTCTCACTAAAAAAGTAAAAATTGCAACAGTTTTATGACAAATAACAATAGTATGCAATGTTCTCTATAGTGGTCGCATTTACCCCAGGTTATTTTTCATAAGACGGCAATTCCGACCAAGAACACAAGCTTAAAGAAAATGTAGAGTTATGATTAGTTTGTATTGAACTTTGAAGAAGAAAAAAATCCAGGAATAAATACGTAATTAAAAACAAATAAATAAAAACTTAAAGGTATAAATCTAAATAAAAATAAATGGTAATTATCTCCACAGTTATCTCCATAACAACAGCCACAATTATCTATGTAGCAATATCGCTTTCTATCTGCTATCTATCTGAAAATAAAATAAAAACAATTAAAAGCTTTTAATTCTGTCAAGATAAACAAAATCTTTGTATTTTACAGATGAAACTTATATATGTACGGTCCATATATGGTGGTCGGAATTACACATATCAGAGGTCGGAATAAGCCACAACATGGTCGGATTTACCCCTGCGTATATAGTCACAATAAAATCATATTTTCAGTAAGAAGAACTCAAATTATACGCTTTTTGAATAAGGAAACTTGTTGCAAAAAGCCCGATAGACTGCTTCCCGTATCGTAGTTAGGGACACAGTAGTCGGCTTCTGTAATGAAGTTGTCGATCTCATGTCAACGCTCTCAGTGATCGGAATATGACCAGATTACCCTAGCGAATTGTTTCATTATTACAACTAGCTTTCGGTGCTGTATATATGACCCAGATGCGTGTTTGTCAAGAGAGCGCGTGAGTGAGTGAGTGAGTGATCAGTGCACGAGGCGCGTGAAGGGGACGATACCGTCGAGCGCCATGCACTTAATAAATAGTATGCAATGACAATTATTATTCAAACAGAAATGTTTATCTTGATTCTCTCCAACGATAAATACTCTGCTGATATTAATATCATAACGAATAAAAATAATTAATCCATATCCCCTGTATCTTAACTGAAATATAACAGAACATGTTTTCTCAGATCCATGTGATAGTTCTGCATTTTGTTTTGTTTTTTTTTAAATTTGTTTTGCTTTTGCTCTTCATGGATTTAACTTGAATAATTATGATCAAGATGAACATAATTTTTAAAGAAAAATTATATAGGAAAAGGAGTTAAAATGATTGAAATTTTAAAGAAGTATATTACAATATTAATTATAAATATATGGAATTCTAATTAATCGTAAAAACCCAAGAGCTTTATTGGAATTACTTTTTGACTTAAATTTGTCACTGTAAGATATGTAACCAAATAATTATGATAGGCAATACAATTATTGAAAGAAATAAAAATAAGATATCGAGACCCCCATATTCTGAGGATTAAATTGGGATACCCTGTAAAAATTCAACAAATCAAATCACACAGAAAGCGGTTATAATAGATGCCGTCTTTAACAAGATGCCAGAACAGAGGCCAATAAATTTTATATAATCATATGACTTTGGGTATTAATGTTAGTACATGTAATAAGTGAAAGCAAAGTCTCGTCACTTGTCAAATACAATATGCAAGGACTTCTGTATAATCGACTTCATACAGAAATCCACAATATCCACACCAAAATCTTAGTACAGTGTGTATCCTATCTGGAAGTTAGACATTTTGTAATTCTTTTAATTGCACTATGAAAAGTTAAATAAAAGGAATATATTAATTTTTTAAAAAGTAAATTCAGTATAGAAAGATATTACTTGCTCATTGACATTTTAAAACCTAATTTTTGCGAGCGAATAACTGAACAAACAACAAATTTATATAGCGATTTAAAGTTAAATACTAGCGTTGGACAGAATGTTAAAACAAAGTTTTATCACTCTTGTGGGTAACGTAAAGAGCACGTGCATATTCTATGTCATGCAAGATGAACCAATCAACTACGCTCCGGTACTCTAATAATAGTCTTCGTGAACCAATCAACTACGCTCCGAGTCTCTTCGGGGGACACCAGGTGGCAGAGTGGTCTAAGGCGTTCGCCTTTACAGATTACTCACATTTCACCCTTCTCCGCTCTGATTATATGATCCGCAACGCTAATAAGTTTACTGTATATGTGCCTAATGCATATTTTAACCATTGTTGCATTTCATTTAGTATTACCAATAATGGTGATTTTGTTGTTGTTGTTGTTGTTGTTGTGGGGCTTAACGCCATTTTTCAGCACACGATAGGCTATACATGGCGGCCAGTATTAATGGTGGAGGAAGAAACCGGGAAATCCCCGGAAAGAACCACCGACCCACGAGAAGCTACTGGCAAGCCATCTCACATATCCACATTCGCCGAATC
>JAECUM010029795.1:0-22571 GCA_016617855.1 Megalonaias nervosa
ATATATATATATATATAATTTGCGACAAATACAATTTTTTGGTAAAAATAATAATTTGTTTGATTTATTTTATCATAATAAAAGTAAAAACGTGATGTTAATATCATTTAATTCGTAACAAGATTATTTGGGAATTTATGTACAGTCTTTGTTGTCAGACTTGTAACTGAGGACTTAAATGGTGAAAAGGCTGCTGCAGTCTTTATTAGTTGAGATCACACTACAAAACGGCGCTTGCCAGTTAAGGAATCGATATTTTCAGCCCAAAATCAAGGCAATAAACCTTTCTCTGATACATATTAAAACCAAACATATTGTAAACTCCATCTTCTCCGATTCACTATCAGAACTTCAGTCACTTCACAACAAGAAGTTAGAAACAAATTACTGACCAATGCTCTCATCAAACATACTAAGCTGTATAGCTCTCACAATACAATATATGATACTGTTTGTAATCAAGCCATGTCGGTATTAAAGGCAATGAAAAAGCAGACCGCGCTGCTATAATATTACCATCTCTACAACCACCTGACTTTAACAGACCATACGATTTTAAAGAAGACATTGCAGAATCCTTATCTAGTAAGTGGAAGGCATCATGGAAGGATGCTTTCAATAACAAGCTCAGTGTAATCAATGCTGCCTTAGGCGAATGGCCTCCTTCCTAAAGAACCATCCATAGGGACAAGATTGTCATTGCAAGAATTCGAATTGGAATTGGTCTTATTAATATAACCCACTCCTACATATTAAAGATGAAGACCCAGCTGAGTGAGTTTCTTGCAATGAACCCTTCGCCATGAAGCACTTTCTGATCAATTATTTTGGTCTCCAACCTACACGCGATTGTTACTACAATGTTCAGCACATGAAGAAATTTTCTACACGGTAGATGTGACAGGTATTTTAAATTTTTTGAAGGAAGTTAACATAATATTCTAAAATATAGCTTGTGTGTGACCTTTTTCCGTTGATTATATTTAACCAGCATTTATACTGTTAATCACTTTAATTTATCTTTAATTATCTAATCACCATTTATACATACCATTTACAGCTCCATTGATCGGGAAACTTCATATATTTTCCACATGTCATTGTTGTTTTTTTGCACTTTGATCGCTCTTTGGTAATAAACCTTTTGCATATATACATGTTTATCATATAACATTTTTGTGGAGCTATATAACCTTGCAGTGCTGTTGTGCCGTAAAATCCTCAAACAACCAACCAACTTGCTTACGGAAACTTCCTAAGTACCGGTACAGTGAACAATTACCGTGATACGCAACACCGGAAAAAAATACCGCTGCAAGCCTGTATACTGGTAATAACGCCCACCTCTATTCTACACTAAGCATTCATTATCTGTCATCAAAATCTTGTAGCAACATAGTGTGCAGAATAAGCAGATGAACTACGGGAAAGAACCTCCTTTCGGAAAGCAGGTTGAGCCTCGTAGATTACCCCCCTTCCAATAGGCCACACTCTCAATCTCTAATGCTGTAATACATGATTTTTGATGAATACATTGGGTAGCAAAAACACCTTGATAAGTTTTGGGATCACTTACAAAACTTTTATGTTTGAGTAAATAATATTTCTACCCTCGCATGAAAGAACAAAAATAGATTTAAAATCAGTATTTTGATTGCAACACCTCAATCAACACGCAGTTTGCTCGTATCTCCACTCTGCTTTCCTAGAGCCAGTATTTGGAATGCATATTTGTTAAACTTCTCTTTGTCAGTGGGCTCCCAAAGGTATCATCAGTATTATCGCCAGGGTGGATAGAGTCTGCATCGAATGGTGGGCCTTTGTGTGGGTCCTTTTTTACTTCTGCTTTCCACTTAAGATCCCTCTCTTACTTTATGAGTCCTGTTACGTATATGTAATTTAATTACTTGTGTGTTAGTTTTAAATTTCTTTTTTATTTTATTTTTATTTCATTACATGTTATTCTAATGATAACTTTATTCACTAGATTTGACATTTGTCCAGAAAATTCAGTTTAGTTCTGTTAAACCTGATAAACACGCAGTAGTTTGAAACTTTGAAACTTTGCATCTTTTGCTGACCTAGATTCGGAGCCAGTTTTAGTTCTGTAGTAAACAACTTCTTTTTATTTTTTATTATTAACTCTTATAGTAAGATTCGTTCAGTACAATCGAATTCGTCCATGGCGGACGTGACAGCTGGCATATAATGTTACCACGTCGCTTGAAAGGAAGTGATC
Organism: Megalonaias nervosa; assembly: GCA_016617855.1. Classification (NCBI taxonomy): domain Eukaryota; kingdom Metazoa; phylum Mollusca; class Bivalvia; order Unionida; family Unionidae; genus Megalonaias; species Megalonaias nervosa. The sequence goes on from JAECUM010029795.1 coordinate 2,240, forward strand.
ACGTGACCTATCAGGTGATCCGTTTTGCGTTTCAGTTAAGGGTTTAAAACTGAAGTATCTCAGTGATTTTCGGTCAGTCGTAATTCATAACTTCGGACTCAAAGGTATTTCTGTTGTTGCTAGTTTGAATTGAATTTTTAATTTAAAATATTTTATTTACCATGGAAAATACTTGAGCTCATCAGAATTCTTGGACAAAGACATTTACTGAAAAATATTCGGAATTCTAAAGCCGGAATATTATTCTTGGTGATTCAACAAGGAACTGTTGACACTGCAACACAAAACAGGTTATCGAAGACGTCATCGCCTTCCATCTTGGAACATCATTGGGATTCGAACAATGATTCACTTAGAATCTTTTAGTGATACGACTTATATTTTTAATTATTGGATTAATTTTTGGATTTGATTCATACACCCTAAGTCATCTTTCATATTTTTACCTTGTTTTTCTAGGGAAATAATTTATTTTGTTAAATTTACTAAGCTTGTTGGCTTCACTCTTTTCTTTGTTACTTTTGTACGAGCCTAGACACGTAACAAAGAAGATTGTGAGCTCGTTCTTCAGATATATGAATTTTGGCTAAAATATTTCAGAAAATTGTTTTTTGAAATTTAAATTCCCCTAGTTTTCATAATCTTTTAAATCCAAGTACTATTTCACATTTTGTTTGAAATCTTTAGTGAAATCAACAAGCTCTTTCACAATGTCATCAAAAGTGGAGATCTTTTTTTCAAATCCTACCCAGGAGCAGTTGGATTGTTTGAAAAAAGATGAATTGCTTGAACATGCAAGAAAATAGGATCTTTCTGAGGCAAAAACATCTTTAACGAAGCAAGAAATAAAAAATGTTTTGTTCTAGTATTTGGCAGAAAAGAATGTTTTGGATAAAAGCGTTTTGGTTTCGATCAGTAAGTCTGCATCAGACTCTGACATAAAAGAAAAGGAATTAAAATTAAAATACAAGATGGAATTAGATTTAAGGAAGATGGAACTTCAGAAAGATAAAGAGGAAAAACAAATGCAAATGCAGTTGCAATTGGAGAAAGAAAAAGAACAAATGCATTTATAGAAAGAAGAGAAACAAATGCAGTTACAATTTGAGAAAGAGGAGAGACAGACAGGGGAGAGAGAAAGATAAACAAATGCAATTATAAGAGAAAGAGAGAAAGACAGACAGATGCAAATGCAAAGAGAGAAGAATGAAAGGGAATTTCAAATTAAGTTAAAATAAATACAGCTGGTAAGTGAAAGGCACTCCACATACAAGTTTCGATATTACAAAGAATTTTAGGCTAGTACCCCCTTTTAGCGAAAAAGAAGTAGACAAATATTTTCAAATGGCCAAGGGAGCATTGGACTCAATTACTACAGTGTATACTTTATGGCAAAGCCCGAAATATCTATGCATCCCTGTCAGTACAGCAAAGTTCTGAATATGATTTGGTTAAGGAATGCATCTTAAAGGGTTATGAGTTAATTACTGAGGCTTATCGGCAAATATTCAGGAACTATAAAAAAGAAGCTGGATAAACTCATGTTGAATTTGCAAAGGAAAAAGAGCAGTTATTTGATAGATGGTGCTTAGCCAAGAAAGTTGATCAAGATTATTAAAGTCTCAAACACCTTGTATTACTTGAAGAATTCAAGAACTGTGTCCATAGTGACATTAAGACTTATGTTGACGAGCATAAGATCGAAACCATGGAAAATGCTGTTCTTGCTGCTGACGAGTATTTCTTAACTCATAAAGTTCCTGTTGTAGGCAAGTCTTTCACTCAGAAGTCTTCTCTTAAAAAAGTCCTTTCAGCCTAATACGAGCCCTTCTAAAACTCAATCTGGCACAACTTTTAAAAATCAAGCTTCTCATAAGCTTGATTCAAAATACTTCTCTCTTCCTACGTGTACCTATTGCCAGAAGAAAGGACACGTTGTTTCTGATTGCTACAAATTGAGATATAACCAGCAGAATCAAAATAGACCTATCCCAAATGGTCGTATTTATAAGAGGTGAAGGTAACGGTCATGTATTGAAAGCAATATAGTTGTTGGGTCTAATATACCCCAGTCTGATTTTATTATGGAGAATTATGAACCATTCATGTCGAAGGGTTCTATTTCACTCTTGGGTGATTTGGCCAATCCTATCCCTATTAAACTTTTAACGGACACAGGAGCTTCTCAGAGTCTCTTATTATCAGGTACTTTGGCTTTTTCTGAGAAGTCTTCTTCTAATGAGAGTATTTTTATTTAGGAAGTAGAGAGCTACTTTGTTAATGTTCCTCTCCACTGTGTAAATTTGTCATCAGTCTTACTTGCAGGACCCGTGACAGTCGGAATTGTGTGTTCTTTACCCGATCAGGGCATTCATTTATTACTAGGCAACGACCTAGCTGGAGATAAGGTTGTGGTTAATCAACTTGTAACTGACAAGCCTTGTTTGGATCAGAAAGTTGATCCTGTTGAAAAAGAATTCCCTGATTTATACCCAGCTTGTTCAGTTACTAGAGCTATGGCAAAGAAGGCTCTTGATAATGATTTCTATAAGGAAAGTATTCCTTTAGCTGACACGTGTATTGGTCAGGCTTTCGATGAGGTCACTTTCACTCATTGTTTTGATCAGTCAAAAGGTATTGAACACCATGATCCTCTTTTAACTACTCATTCTCTTTTTTCTAATAAGGGTGACAAACGACACTTGTCGTCGAACAGGAAAAAGATCCTGAGATCTCCTGTTTGTTTCAAAAGGCCATCAGTGAAACTGAAGCCACTGAAGTACCTGTCTGTTATTTCATTAAAAATGGAATTCTTATGAGAAAATGGAGACCTCCCGAAGTACCTGCTGGTAACGAATGGTCAGTGAACTATCAAATTATAGTTCCAAAATCTTACAGACAGGAAAGTCTTAGTCTGGCCCATGAAACTATTTTTGCTGGTCATTTAGGGATAAATAAGACTTATCACAAGATCTTGACTCACTTTTATTGGCCAAAAATCAGAACTGATGTTTGTAAATACTGCAGATCTTGTCATACTTGTCAAATGGTAGGAAAATGCAATCAGAAGATACATAAGGCTCATTTGCAACCTATTCCTGCATTTGACGAACCATTTAGCAGAATAATGGTAGATTGTGTTGGTCCCTTACCTAAGAGGAAGACAGGCTATCAATACTTGTTGACCATTATGTGTGCGTCAACAAGATTCCCAGAGGCAGTTCCTTTGAGGAATAATAAAACTAAAACTATAGCAAAAGCTTTGATTAAGTTTTTTGCTCAGTTTGGCGGTCCCAAATCAGTCCTATCGTATCAAAGGTCAAATTTTATGTCTGGAATTTTCCAGCTAGTTATGCTTTAATTTGGCATTCAGCAGTTTCAAGTCAAGAGTGAAATTATGTTTTGACAGAACTTTAATGGAGAGAACTTTTCAGTCATGTAATAAAGTTCTTTCTCTCTTGCTCATTCTTCAAAATTTTCTTCAAATTAGATATTACGGCCCTTACAAAGTTAAGAAGAAAATGAATGAGTTAAATTATAATAATAGTACTCTGATCTAAATAAATTATAGGAGTACCAGTATATTTAGAGAGATAGCCAGGAATGCAATCGGACTCTACTGATCTTTGAGCGCCAAATCTTCGGAATTCGGAAATTATGAATAATCTGGACCAGAAACTTTCACATTTGCAACAACAAGAAAGAAAGGAACTTAAACAGTTATTATTTGAATATGAGTACTTATTTTCAGATGTTCCTACGAGGACAAACAAAATTTTTCATGACGATGAAATTGTGAATTCAAAACCTGTGAAACAACACCCATACAGGATGAACCCTCTCAAACAGGAATACTTGAAAAAAGAAATTCAGTATTTGTTGGAGAATGATTTTATACAGCCCAGTAAAAGTGACTGCAGTTCATCATGTATACTTGTTCCGAAACCAGATAAAACTTTCCGCATGTGCACGGATTATAGGATTGATGAGTGCATTGATAAAATTGGAAATGCCAAGTATGTCACCAAATTTGACCTTCTGAAAGGATTTTGGTAAATTGCACTAACGGAAAGGGCAAAGGGAATTTCGGCATTCGTGACTCCAGATGGACTTTATCAATATAAAGTGATGCCGTTTGGGATGAATGGTTCGCCAAGTATCTTTCAACGTTTGATGGATATGATTACCTCTGGTCTAGATAATTGTGATGCTTGCATCAATGATGTCATCATCTGCAACGACACCTAGAAAGAACATCTAGCAACAATTCGGAAATTCTTTGACAGACTCACTGATGCACGTTTGACTATCAATTTTTCCAAAAGTGAGTTATATGCCGTGCTTGTGTAACATTTCTAGGATATATCGTTGGACATTGACAAGTTAAACCTATAGATGCTAAGAGCAAGGCTGTCTCTTAATTCCCTGTGCCTGTCAGTAAAAAGCAGCTGATGCGCTTTTTGGGTATGGCTGGATACTATCGGAAATTGTGTTCCAATTTTTCCATAAATGCTGGACCCCTGACAAACGTATTGAACAAGAAAAACAAGTTTCTTTGGATTGAAAAATGTCAGGAGGCTTTTGACAAGTTAAAAGCCATACTTAAAAGTGCACCAGTTGTTACAGTTCCAGATTTGTCAATCTTTTAAACTGTCTGTTGATGCAAGTGTTGTTGGGGTTGGAGCAGTATTGATTCAAAAAGATAGAAATGGTATTGATCATCCAGTGTGCTATTTTTCTAAGAAATTAAATAAACACCAAAGAAATTATTCATCAATCGAGAAGGAATGTTTGGCTTAAATACTGGCATTACAGCATTTTGAAGTTTACATTAGTTCAGCTCCTGCTCCGATTATTGTATTTAGTGATCACAACCCCCCTTACTTTCATCGACAAGATGAAAAACAAAGATCAAAGATTATTACGGTGAAGTTTGTTGTTACAGGAATATGATACTGGCATCAGGCACATCAAGGGAAAAGACAATTTAATAGCAGATGCACTTTCCCGTGTATAGAAATATTATTTCATTTACACTATATAATTCATAAGAGTTCTTCTTATGTAATTTATTTTACCTCATGGATAATTAACATATGGTAAAAAGAAAGCTTTATTATATAAATCTTTCTTTTTCTTTATGGGGGAAGTGTTAAGTATATGTAATTTAAATATTTGTGTGTTAGTTTTAAATTTCTTTTTATTTATTTTTATTTCATATTTTTACCTTGTTTTTCTAGGGAAATAAATTATTTTGTTAAATTTACAACGCTGGTTGGCTTCACTCTTTTCTTTGTTACTTTGATACGAGCCAAGACACGTAACAGTCCCTCCTGTACCTCATGTTGCCATGTACACCTATCTGCGGCATCCTCGTGCCAAGTGTCTGTTCTGATGCCAAGTGCACAATTGACAATACTGAATAAGATAGGTGAGTAACCAATTCTGACTATAATCTTGAAGAGTCCCTCCCTGCTAATAAGGTCGAAGGCCTTGGTGAGGTCAATGAAGGAGACATTGAGTGATTGTCCTTGCTCTCTACACTTTTCTTGCAGCTTCCTGAGTGCAAATATCATATCGGCGATGGATGTCTTGGCTCTAAACCCGCACTATTAAGCAAGCACTTGGAGCCTTTTTAATACAACCTTAGTACAGAGATACCACGCTATGCTCAAAAAGGAAATGCCAGTTGTTGCAGGCGATAATGCCACCTTTATTCTTGTAGAGGGTGACAATATGGGCATCCTAAATGTCTTGTGGTACTGAGCCTTGTTTCCATCATTCGCAGAGGACTTCGTGCAGTTTTATGAGGGGGTTTCCTTGGAGCATTTGATGACTTCAGACAGTATGCCATCCATTCCAGGTGCCTTTCCAGGGGCGAGTACGTCTAGCGCTTGACTGAATTCTTCGAGTGTAGGCTCACTATCAAGCTCGTCCATGGTTAGGTCAGCACTCCACAACATTTATGGCATCCTGACAGACCTTGTTTTCTCTTAACTAGAACTCTGAATATTGGTCCACCCAACGTTCCATCTTCTTCAGCCTATCTGTTATGATCTTGCTTGTGGCATTCTTCGTGGAGGGTGTAGTCTTCTTTTGTGAAGATCCAACAGCCACTTTGATACCATCATACATGCCCTTTTATGCCCTTTATATAACGGATATCCCAAGAAGTTTAAAGCAGCAAGTAGAGTTGAAGCCATAAATTATTCACACGACGCTCTGCAGTCTGCTTGACTTTGTTACGGGCCGTCTTGAGACCTTGGGTGGTCTTCTCGGTTGGTGAGGTTTTTCAGCCTGCAAAACCCCGTCTTTTCTCCTCAATAGCAGTAAGCCTTTCTTCTGAATGAGCTTCAAACCAATTTTTGACTTTCCACGGTTTATGCCAAAGTCTGACATTGCGGTGGTGTGGATAGTGTCTCTGAGTTGTTCCCATTTTTCAGTGTTATTTGTTTTGGCTACGCTGGGAAGGGCTTCCTCCAGAACATTAACAAAATCAAACCTCTTTTCTTGTAAGTGGGTCTTGCATGTGTCAGTTTGAGGGCTTCCCTTTCTCTTACAGCAATACAGTCTCTTTGGCATGAGCTTTACCTTGCTGCACATAAGTGAATGATCAGTATCACAGTCTGCGCTATGGTAACTATGTGTTATCTGTACACTGCTAAGGTTAGAGTGTTTTAATAGGGTGAGATCATGCTGACGACATTGCTTGGAAATGTGGTATCTCCAAGACAAACTGTGTTGAGGCTTGGTCTTAAAGAAGGTGTTGGCGATGGCAAGAAAGTGATGGCAACAGATTTCAAGGAGGCGCTGGCCGTTCTCATTTATCTTCCCCCTTCCGAATTGTCCCAAGAAGGTTGACCAGTAGCTATGGTCAGCACCGATTCTGGCATTGAAGTCACCAAGGATGAACAGTGGCTCTTACATGGGGATTTCTTCAGTAGTAACACTGAGATCATCAAGAAACCGGTCTCAAACTTCCGGGAAGGATGTTAATGTTTATGCATAGGCCTTGATAGTGCTGACTGATCCATCTGATGTCTGAAGCTGGAGCTTCAGTATCCTCTCAGTTACCCTTGAGAGAGGTATAATGGAGCTAAGCAGACTGTTCTTAATAGCGAAGCCAACGCCATGCTCTCTTGGGTTATCTGGAGGCTTCCATGCAAGAAGAAAGAATAGTCTTTCTACACGATTGTTCCAGATGCAGAGAGTCTTGTCTCTTGGAGGACGACAATGTCCATCTGAAGCCTGCACTGGTAATTGTTGATCACGGCTCTCTCACGACTGTCTTGCTAGCATCATTGCAGGTTTTCCTAGAGTCCTGGTGTCATGGTCTCAAGTTCCAGGTACCCAGCCAGAGTGCTGGGCTTTTTCTTTCGGTCTTGTTATGCCTGGTGCAAGGTTTTCGATCCACTTGTTCGGTATGCACTCTACGCCCCACGCAGCCAGTGAGGCAGGCAAATCGTGGCGGGAAAGAACTTTATTGGCTAGCGGTTGCCCAGCTTGTTTCCAGCTGGTATCTATCCATTGAGATTACATCATCTCTCCCAGCGTGGGAAGCAGCTCCATAGGCCAGTCAAGGACTGAGACTTATTACCGGTAACTGTTGTTTCCCATGTTGTGTCTATGCCTAATGGTGAAGCTGCAGTGTCCTCTACAGGGCACGGGCCTGGGGAGGTTTTATGGAGACCATGGGATCCCCGTGCGTCAAGGTCCTCCTCTCGGCCTCACTAGAAGAATCCAAATTAAAGGAAATCCTTATACATTTGGTACCAGTTGAGCTGCAGGAGCTGCAGGAAGATGCCAGGCGATGGCACACGACCGCCTTAGGGGTTCCACTCTTTTTTTTAATTCTTGGTTTACTCCTCCTCTCTCTCTCTCTCTCTCTCTCTCTCTCTCTCTCTCTCTCTCTCTCTCTCTCTCTCTCTCTCTCTCTCTCTCTCTGCACCCACAATGCAGTGCGGCTATTTGCCCATAGTCGGGGATCTGGTTCACGAGCACCAGTGAAGCTATATACTGGCAATGAGAGGCTTATGCAGTCGGCTCTACTTTTTGCATTGCTGCTAGCCAGCGGTGGAAGCTGAAAGCAAGAGCGACAGCTTATAGCACTTCTACACTACAATGACACACTAGACTACAACAACCATCTGACAAACTTTGTAAGGCATATACAATAAACATCAGAGGTAGAAAAGGTAAAAAATATTCAAACTGCAGAGTATGTTAAGAATTGATCGACTCTGATTAAATATTCTGATTGATGCAAGCATTACATGATACATAAAACATGACAAACAGCTAGAAATTTGCATATAAAAAGCAAACAATAATTTAAATTTGAACATTAGCAGCTATCAGAAGATCACAAGTTTGGGTTACATATCCTCTAGTTATGGAAAATAACTAAAGATCTATCTTTTTACATCACTTGATTAGTTCCATTCTTACATGGTTTCTCTGTTAATGAAACAAGTCTGTGATAAAATTCATATTAAAATGCTGTATGATGCAAACAATAAATATACGTGTGTGTGCGCGTGCACATTGCCCACTCGTCTTCGAAAATTTAAGTACATTTAATAAAACAGTGACAGTTCTTATTTTGTTGGTATTTTCTTTGGGAGAGTTGGGGGTTGGGGGACTAGTCCTTAATAATCAAATTTGAACACTTTGTAGAAATAAATAGGTTGGGATGGGGAGGGGGTCTGAAAACTTATAGGAGGGAACTCATTATGATTGAATTACTGCAAATTATTCCATTTCTACATAATAAACAGGTTATTTTATATCAAGTTTTTACATTATCCGGAAACATCCACTCTTGCGTGTGCTAAAACTCTTTGTTAACACAAAGGAAGCTTTCGAGTAAATTACTGTAAATTTTATTAAATTCCTACGTAATAAATAAATTTCTTTCTTTCCATTCTTATCCGTAATAAATTTTCTTTCTTATTAATTTAAACATCACTTTAATACAAAATAAATGCAGCACTATTTCTAGCCAGTTTAGATTAACATAGGTACTATCATCAGTATTTTAATATAAAATATCTTACCATATAAGATATATAGTTAAATAAATATTATAAACATAGCCAACACACTCACAATAAAAGCGGTCAGACGAAAGACATTACCAGTTTTTGAAACACCTACAGGAACCACTATTAATCCCTCTTTTGTATCATTTCATTGATTTGCGGACTACTGGTAAGTAATATACCAAAATATTAGAAAGAGGATACGGTAATACCTGTTCCCAATCCAAGTAAGGATAGCACTGATCCCATTGCTGTGACGATCTGTGTGTATAAAACGATGGAACCAATGATCAGTGCAAGGCTTGTTTGGTATGCAAAGCTTGTTTGGTACTTGAAGACTAACAATGTGATATCTCCTTTCCAAAGTGGATTTCGATATGACCATAGTACCAATTATCATCTGGTTAAACTTTATCAAGAAAGAAATATTTAATAAATGTTTTCGTCGACTTGGAAAAGATTTATTGTTAGGTAGTGGCGGATGACATGATATATCCACCACCTGCTATGGTGCTTTAGTTATCATTATCGAGGAGATGATCAACCAAGGTGTTATTACGCGGATCTAGTAAGTAATAACAGAAAATATTAAATTAATGAGTGGAATAACAGAGATCTGAGCAACGATATAGAATAGAACAACCTGATCCTGATACAAAAACAAACGACCTGTTCAAGTGATTTTTTTGTCTTTCCTAGCGGCTACTCTCATTCATAATTGTAAGACACTGTGCACACTTCACACCACATCATCTACAATATTCTAGTTGCAATAAATTCCTTGATCAATTTGACATCGATATTGAGATCTCGTTGTACAAGACACCTCGGACTTTGTCAAATATTACGATCGAAATAGCAACCCTATTCAACGAGGGGGTGAATATGACGATATTTCTTCCAATATTGGATATTCCGACTGCATCATGTAAAAAACAAAAAACTTTGCCATCGATTCCTTGTTATCTTTCATGTCGGAATTGACGTAAAGCGATAGATGACAGCCTTCATTTCTAAAAGATTTAAGACCAAAATACCATCTCCTCTACATGAAAGAAGGGTGGAGGTGGTGAAGATATTTTGTCAAATAAGTGTGTCTGAGACTACGTTATCAGAAAGTTCGATTTGTGGTTGATTCCTTGATCAAGTATACATTGATATTGATGTATCGTTCAGGACAATCCAGATTCTGACAAACATTAAGACCAAAACACCAACCATCTTCTATGACGGGGCGAGGCTGATGTTTTGGCCAATATTGGAGATTTCTGACTGTCACCTAAAAAATTCCATCTGCAAATAATTCCTTAAACAAAGTGGCTTAGCAACAGGCCAAGCAACCCTCACAACTGGGAGTTGGAGTTGAAATTACCATTAAACAACCTTTGTGTGCGGAGGAGGCCCTCGGAATTAAGTTTGGGTGGAGTAATGTTAGAATTTCTTGCTATGCTACTCCTTGAACAGTTTTACGTTGATACTGATATTTTACGTATATTATATTCATAGTGTGTCATTCGGAAAAGCACATTACTTACCTCAACATGATACAAATTTTAATGTGCAACTGTGTTGTTTTCTTATTAATTAAATTAAATTAATGAAATTAAAATAATTAATTAAACATACAAAAATATTAAAGTTCTTCTTTATACAAGTGGATAGTCAAAATATTTAACATAATACCATGAAGATTCGATCACAAATTTTGGCATGTATATGTAGTTTTATTTATTCATTAATGCTTTACCCAGACAAACCACTCCACGTCCCTTCCCCCAAACTCCCGCTTTCAAAGAACAGATAACATTTTGGTCTTAATCTTGGCAAGCGAAAGCTGACATCTGTCACCTGTTATGTATATTTAATTTAATTGTTTATTTTTGTTGGTTTTAAATTTTTTATTCCATTACATGTTATTGTAATCTTACTTTGTTTACTAGATTTGACATTGTCCAGAAATTCTGTTCAGTTCTGTTTGACCTGGCTATTTTTATTTCATTGATAAGCAAATAATAATAGGAACATTGTATCTAGTTTCTGACCTTGTTTCAGAGTCAGTGACAGTTTTGGTAAACAACTTTATTTAATTTATTTTTTATTCTTTCTTAGAGTAAGAATCATTAAGTTAAGTGAAGGCCATACCTGGAGTACGTGATATGAAACATGTGTTTATTGTTACAAACTTCCAGAAGTTTGACCCTCATCCGGAATCTGTTTTGTGTCTTAAACTAGTGTATAAATGTTGTTTAGATAGATATTGTTCAGTCGGGCTCCAAACAATTGACACGTTAAGTTGTTATCAATGTTGTGACCAGTTTGAGTTGAAATTTTATTTTATGGAATTCAAGTGATTCTTTTCCCTGGAAATACATAAGTGCCTCTACAAAATTCTTGGACAAAGACATTCACTGAAATTTATACGGAATTCAAAACTGGAATAATCTTTTCTGTCACTCAGCAAGAAACTGTTGACACAACATCACTTTGCAGACTACAGCAGACGTCATCACCTTCCATTTTGGATTTCATCGGGATTCGAACTCCGTTTCATTCAAGACTTTTTAATACTAGGATTTGATTCGTAAAAACGTAAGTTCTTTTTCCTCATTTTTCACTTTCTATGGAAATAAATTAGTTGTTAAATTTTACAAAGATTGTTGTCTTCACTCTTTACTGTTACTTATTTTAAGAGCTTAGACTTGTAACAGATAATTGGGCGCTGCTCCTTGGGATATATGAATTTTGGCTAAAATATTTCAGAAAACTTTGTTTTTTTAAATTTAAATTCCCCTAGTTTTCAGAATTGTTTTCAAATGCCGAGTATTAGTTCACATTTTAGAAATCTTTAGTGAAATTAACAGGCTCTTTTTTACAAATGTCATCAAAAGTGGAGACCTTTCTTTCAAATCCTATCCAGGAACAGTTAGACCTTTTCAAAAAAATGAAGTGCTTCAACTTGCCAGAAAATATGATATTTCTGAGGCAAAAGCTTCTTTGACGAAGCAAGAAATAAAAAACATTTTGGTCCTGTATTTGGTAGAAAAGAGTGTTTTGGATAAAAGTGCTTTGGTTTCGATTAGTAAGTCTGTATCAGACTCTGACATAAAAAGGAATTAAAATGAAAATACCAGATGGAATTAGTGTTAAGAAAGTTTGAACTTCAGAAAGAAGAAAAACAAATGCTATTGGAGAAAGAGGAGAGAGAAAAACAAATGCAGTTGCAATTTGAGAGAGAGAGAGAGAGAGAGAGAGAGAGAGAGAGAGAGAGAGAGAGAGAGAGAGAGATGGATGAAAGGGAATATCAACTTTTGTTAAAAGAATTAGAGCTGGCAAGGGAGAGGCACATTCCCACTTTACATATAAATTCAAGTTTTGATTTTTACTAAGAATATTAGGTTAGTGCCCCCTTTTAGAGGAAAAGAAATAGACAAATATTTTCCTCAGTTTGAAAAAATTGCTGATAATTTCAAATGGCCAGGGGAGCATTGGACTCTATTATTACAATGTGTATTTACAGGTAAAGTTAGTGATATTTATTTCTCACTGTCACTACAGCAAAGTCCTGACTATGATCTGGTTAAGGAATGCATCTTAAAGGGTTATGAGTTAGTCCCTGAGGCTTATCGGCAAAAATTCAGGAACTATAAAAACGAAGCTGGACAAACTCATGTCGAATTTGCAAGAGGAAAAGACCAGTTATTTGATAGATGGTACTTAGCCAAGAAAGTTGATTAAGATTATGAAAGTCTCAGACAACTTGTATTACTTGAAGAATTCAAGAACTGTGTCCATAGTGACATTAAGACTTATCTTGATGAGCATAAGATTGAAACCTTGGAAAATGCTGCTCATGCTGCTGACGAGTATTTCTTAACTCATAAATTGTCTTTTCTAGGCAAGTCTTCCACTCAGCTGTCTTCTGGTAAAAAGGTATTCCAGCCCAATACGAGCCCTTCTAAATTTCAATCTGGCACAACTTTTAGAAATCAGGCTTCTGATAAACTTGATCAAAAATCCGTCTCTCTTCCTACGTGTACCTATTGCCAGAAGAAAGGACACGTTATTTCTGATTGCTTCAAATAGAAAAATAAGCATCAGAATCAAGATAGACCTATCCCAAATGCTCTTATTTCTAAGAGGTCAAGGTCACGGTCATGTTTCGAAAGCAATACATTTGTTGAGTCTAATAAACCCCAGTCTGATTTTATTATGGAGAATTATAAACCATTCATGTCGAAGGGTTCTATTTCACTCTTGGGTGATTTGGCCAATCCTATCCCTATTAAAATTTTAAGGGACACAGGAGCTTCTCAGAGTCTTTTATTATCAGGTACTTTGCCTTTTTCTGAGAAGTCTTCTTCTAATGAGAGTGTTCTTATTCAGAGAGTAGAGTACGGCTTTGTTAATGTTCCTCTCCATTGTGTAAATGTGTCATTAGTCTTAGTTTCAGGACCTGTGACAGTCGGAATTTTGTGTTCTTTACCCGATCAGGGCATTCATTTATTACTAGATAATGATCTATCTGGAGATAAGGTTGCGGTTAAACAACTTGTAACTGACAAGCATTGTTTGGATCAGAAAGTCGATCCTATTGAAAAAGAATTCCCTGATTTATACCCAGCTTGTGCAGTTACTAGAGCTATGGCAAAGAAATCTCTTGATAATGATTTCAATCAGGAAAGTATTCCTTTAGCTGACACATGTATTGGTCAGGCTTTCGATGAGGTCACTTTCACTCATTGTATGGATCAATCAAAGGGTATTGAACACAGTGATCCTCTTTGAACTACTCATTCTATCTATTCTAATCAGGGTGACAAACGACAATCACATGTCGTTGAAAAGGAAAAGGATCCTGAGATCTCCTGTTTGTTTAAAAGGGTCATTAGAGAAACTGAAGCCACTGAAGTACCTGTCTGTTATTTCATTGAAAATCGGATTCTTAAGAGAAAATGGAGACCACACGAGATACCTGCTGGTGACGAGTGGTCAGTGAACTATAACATTGTAGTTCCAAAATCATACAGACAGGAAAGTCTTAGTCTGGTCCATAAAACCTCTTTGGCTGGTCATTTAGGGATAAATAAGACTTGTCACAAGATCTTGAATCACTTCTATTGGCCAAAAATTAAAAGTGATGTTTGTAAATACTGCAGATCTTGTCATACTTGTCAAATGGTAGGAAGACCCAGTCAGAAGATACATAAGGCTCATCTGCAACCTATTCCAGCATTTGACGAACCATTTAGCAGAATAATGGTAGACTGTGTTGGTCCCATACCTAAGACCAAGTCTGGTAACCAATACTTGTTGACCATTATGTGTGCGCCAGCAAGATTCCCAGAGGCAATTCCTTTGAGGAATATTAAAACTAAAGCAATAGTAAAAGCTTTGATAAAGTTTTTTTTTTCTTTTTCTTTTTTTTTTTTTTATATATCCAATTTGGTCTTCCCAAATGTGTCCAATCTGATCAAGGGTCAAATTTTATGTCTGGAATTTTCCAGCAAGTTATGTACGAATTAGGCATTCAACAATTCAAATCTTCTGTATATCACCCTGAGAGCCAAGGGGCTTTAGAAAGATTTCATCAGACTTCAAAAAATATGATTCCGACATATTGTTTTGATATGGGTAAGGATTGGGATGAAGGCATTCATTTACTATTGTTTGCTGCTTTGGAATCAGTTCAAGAATCTTTACGATTCGGCCCCTTTGAACACGTTTTTGGACACAGAGCGTGGACTATTGAAGTTGTTGAAGGAGAAACTTCTTTCTAATGAAGATACTGAAATCAGTCTTCTCGTTATGTTTCCAATTTCAAGTATAAGTTGTCAAAGGGTTGTGAGGTTGCAAGAGCTAATCTTCACTCTATTCAGTCAAAAATGAAATTAAGGTATGATAAAAATACAAAGGAAAAGAGTTTTCAGCCTGGTGATAGTGTTCTGGCTCTCTTGCTCATACCACAAAATCCTCTTCAGGCGAGGTATTATGGTCCCTACACAGTTGGAAAGAAAGTAAATGATTTAAATTACATCATAAATACTCCTGAGAGGCGAAAACAAAAAACAACTTTGCCATATAATCATCTTAAAGGAGTATATTGAAATAGCCAGGTAAATCATGCAATTAATTTAGTTCCACCTGTCTCACTCAGTGAGGATTTAAGTGAAGGAATGCAATCGGACTCTATTGATTTTGGAGTAACAAATCTTCGGAATTCAGAAATTATAAATAATCTGGACCAAAACCCTTCACATTTGCAACAACAAGAAAGGAATGAACTTAAACAGTTATTATTTGAATTTACCATGACGTTGAAATCCTAAATTCCAAACCTGTGAAGCAACAACCACACAGGATGAACCCTCTCAAACAGGAATACTTGAAAAAGGTAATTCAGTATTTGCTGGAAAATGATTTCATAGAGCCTAGTAAAAGTGACTGGAGTTCACCATGTATACTTGTTCCGAAACCAGATAAAACTTCCCGCATGTGCACGGATTATAGAAAAGTGAACTGTGTGACTAGAACAGATTCATTTCCATTACCAAGAATCGATGACTGCAGTGATAAAATTGGAAATGCCAAGTATGTCACCAAATTTGACCTTCTGAAAGGATTTTGGCAAATTCCACTAACGGAAAGGGCAATGGAGATTTCTGCATTAGTGACTCCAGATGGACTTTATCAACATAAAGTGATGCCGTTTGGGATGAAGGGTTCGCCAAGTGCCTTTTAACGTTTAATGAACATGATTTCCACCGTGCTTGTGTAACATTTCTAGGACATATCGTGGGACATTGACAAGTTAAACCTATAGATGCTAAGGTCAAGGCTATCTCTGAATTCCCTTTACATGTTAGTAAAAAGCAACTGATGCGATATTTGATTATGGCTGGATACTATCAGAAAGTTTGTTCCAATATTTCTATAATTGCTGAACCCTTGACAAATTTATTGAACACGAAGACCAAGTTTCATTGGGCTGAAAAATATCAGGAGGCTTTTGATAAGTTAAAAGCCATACTTAAGAGTGCACCAGTTCTTACAGCTCCAAATTTCAGTCAATCATTTAAACTGTCTGTTGATGCAAGTGTTGTTGGGGTTGGAGCAGTATTGATTCAAGAAGATAGAAATGGCGTTGATCATCCAGTGTGCTATTTTTGTAAGAAATTAAATATGCACCAAAGAAATTATTCAGCTATCGAGAAGGAATGTTTGTCTTTGATATTGGCATTACCACATTTTGAAGTTATATTTGTTCAGTTCCTTCTCCGATTATTGTGTTTAGTGATCACAACCCCATTACTTTCATCGGGAAGATGAAAACAAGAATCAGAGATTACTAAGATAGAGTTTGTTGTTACAGGAATATAGTGTTGACATCAGGCACATCAAGGGAGAAGACAATTTAGTAGCAGATGCACTATCCCGTGTATAGAAATATATTATTTCGTGTAAACTTTGTATCATTCATAAGATTTCTTCTTACGGTATTTTTTGCTTTTTTTTTTGTAAACCTTATGTATATATGACATATGGTAAAACGAAAGCTTTATTAAAGAAATCTTTCTTTTTCTTTTATGGTGGGAAGTGTTATGTATATTTAGTTTAATTTTTTGTTTGGTAGTTTTAAATTTTTATTCCATTACATGTTATTGTAATCTTACTTTGTTTACTGGATTTGACATTGTCCAGAAGTTCTGTTCAGTTTTGTTTGACCTGGCTATTTTTATTTCATTGATAAGCAAATAATAATAGAAACATTGTATCTAGTTTCTGACCTTGTTTCAGTGTCAGTGACAGTTTTGGTAAACAACTTTATTTAATTTATTTTTTATTCTTTCTTAGAGTAAGAATCATTAAGTTAAGTGAAGGCCATACCTGGAGTACGTGATATGAAACATGTGTTTATTGTTACAAACTTCCAGAAGTTTGACCCTCATCCGGAATCTGTTTTGTGTCTTAAACTAGTGTATAAATGTTGTTTAGATAGATATTGTTCAGTCGGCCTCCAAACAATTGACACGTTAAGTTGTTATCAATGTTGTGACCAGTTTGAGTTGAATTTTTATTTTATGGAATTCAAGTGTTTCTTTTCCCTGGAAATACGTAAGTGCTTCTACAAAATTCTTGGACAAAGACATTCACTTAAATTTATAAGGAATTCAAAACTGGAATAATATTTACTGTGATTCAACAAGAAACTGTTGACGCAACAGCACTTCGCAGACTACAGCAGACGTTATCACCTTCCATTTCGGATTTCATCGGGATTCGAACTCCGTTTCATTCAAGACTTTTTAATACTAGGACTTGTATTTTTTAACTCTTGGATTATGTTTGGATTTGATTCGTAAAACCGTAAGTTCTTTTTTCTCATTTTTCACTTGGTATTCTAGGAAAATAAATTATTTACTAAATTTTAAAAAGATTTTTGTCTTCACTCTTTTCTGTTACATATTTTAAGAGCTTAGACCCGTAACACACCATAAAATCAATTCTGATGTAAAAGGTATCAAGGAATTGATTGCAAATGGAATCTTTTACAAATTACATGATGCAGTCGGAATGTAAAATATTGGACCAAATATCGTCACATTCACCCCTTCGTGGAACAGGGTTGGTCCTAATATTTGGCAAAGTCTGTGGTGTCGTGTACAACGAGATATCAATATCAATGTCAAATTGATCAAGAAATATATTGCAACTTGAATATGTTAGATGACGTAGTGTGAGCTGTGCAAGATTTGCAAAACAATCGTTACCCTCACCTCCTCGTAAAAGAGGATTGACATTTTCGTCTTAACTTTTGGCTATATTTAGGCTGTCGTACATCACCTCATATCAATTTCGACGTACAATTTATCAAGGAATCGATTGGAGATGGAATGTTTTAGATGACACTGTGTAAAATGTGCAATATTAACAAAATATCGTTGTGTGTACCCTTTTTCTTCATCTTCGCCTACTAGTAAAAATATTTGTAAAAATAATTATATGACCGAATTGGTGGTTCAGCTTGAACAAAATATAACGCATGCTATAGTTCAAATCGAAAATATTTGTAAAGTTTACATTGTGTCACTAAGAAAAAGAATATTAAAGGAATAAATGTGCCGCAGTTAGATTAACTAAATCTCTCCATACGAGGACATTTGTTTTGATCACGTGACAATATGGCGTCGGCGTTCAGGAATCACAGTACTAATTCAGTTCCCATAATAAACCTATGCAAACACCATGATATTAAAAATTCAATAACTTAACATTTCTGAGTGCTCATGATCAAACCTATATTTATCAGTATAGATGAAACCTGGATGTCAGCTTCTATGTAGAGGAAAGGATATGAGCCGCGGCTTTTTCTGGACCTGCATGTGTTTGAAACATGTGCTTTCAATTCCGCACCAAAGAGTCAGGTTCTAATTTTAGTAATGAGTGTTCCAAACTCAAGACTGTTAAAGGACTGAAATTCCATCAATAAAACAATGTCTGTTTTGTTTGTTTTTTTTTCACTTACAACTAGGATAAGCTCTCGAAAGATTCTTTTTCCTAAAACATAACTTACATTATTAACCAATCCTGGCCAGCCAAACCCATATATGCTCTATTTTATGTTCACCCATTTCCAGGCTGCTTCCCATTTTTCCATACCATTAGTACCGTGTATCCTATATCCACCCTTGCTTTCTTGACAGCCCTAAGAATAGTAGTTCAATACATAAGTAAGCAATGTGCATAATGCTTGTCAAAGATTATATTAGTGAACATTAAATTATATTGTAAATTCTCATAAAGAGCAATGGTGCATTGCAGGCAAGATTTAAATATTTAAGCTTTATTTAAGAAAATCAGAAAAAATATTAAAATAAATCTGTCTAATAAGAGTCATCATTTTTAATATCATTTATCTCCCTTCAATTTAATACTGAAATATATTACCAGCCTTGTCATATTATGTAATTAATGAGTTAAAGGTCAAGGTGACCATCTATATATACATGTATTATTACAGAAAAAAAGGATTTAAATGACAAAAAAGTGCCTAAAATTCCTCCCAGAAGACATATAATCTAAAACTAAAGTAAGGTAGACATAAGTCCATTAAATCGCAAAATAAGAAGTTTTAAAACATTCATTGAAAGAAATTAGTGGGATGCAAAGTCATGAGAGGTCATCCCCATTAAGCATGGTGCAAGAGACCTAAGTGATCATATCTGAAGCATTATGTTTCAAAACACAATTAGGAAATATCATATTGCTTACTATAATTACTCTATAAATGGTAAATTGTATAAATTTTATATATGTACTACTTAGATATGAACCAAAGTTCAAAACACTCCACGTAACATGGTCAAATCTACACCCTGTCCCTCCTCCCCCTTCTTGCAACAGTTGATATATCTGAATATTTGTTTAATATCCCACTGAAAGCCAATCTGTGGTTTACAAAAGGTATTAATTTTGCTTGATATCCACAAATAGAACCATATGATTGCCTTTACAGTGAAGTTAATTGCTCTTGCAGATGTGGAGTCACTGTATTGTTGTAGCTGTCTATAGGAGTCACGGAACTAATTCAGTTCCCATAGTAAACCTATGCAAACACCAAGATATTAAAAATTCAATAACTTAACATTTCTGAGTGCTCATGATCAAACCTATATTTATCAGTATAGATGAAACCTAGATGTCAGCTTCTGTGTAGAGGAAAGGATATAAGCCGCGGCATTTTCTGGACCTGCATGCGTTTGAAACATGTGCTTTCAATTCCGCACCAAAGAGTCAGGTTCTAATTTTAGTAATGAGTGTTCCAAACTCAAGACTGTTAAAGGACTGAAATTCCATCCATAAAGCAATGTCTCTATTTTTTTTCACTTACAGCTAGGATATGCGCTCGAAAGATTCTTTTTCCTAAAACATAACTTACATTATTAACCAATCCTGGCCAGCCAAACCCATATATACTCTATTTTATGTTCACCCGTTTCCAGGCTGCTTCCCATTTTTCCATACCATTAGTACCGTGTGTCCTTCACCTGACTTCGTACAGTGGAGGGCAAACAGTGAATCAGACTACCTAAAACACAACCATTTCCAGACTTGTTCCCATTCTACCTAAACCACAGCCATTTCTAGACTGGTTCCCATTCTTTCTAAACCACTAAACGAGCAGCAGGGGGTATAGGTGGGGTGAACCCTACAACGTTTTGGAGTGTCCGTTAGCAAAAATAAAGGTTCCTACAAAAGACTGAAAACAAAGGTCAATAACGTGAAACCGAATA